>JAODPA010033344.1:0-12363 GCA_025585075.1 Nepenthes mirabilis | reverse complement strand
TATATATATATAAACCATAATAAATAAAATATACAATAATATCAAATATCAGTCTTGATGTGTACCTAGATCAGACTTCAAATAGATTCGGATTTGTCTGGATGGTTAGACCCAGCTTCGTTCACTGTGTTCGAACCCTACACACCACTAAAGTGAACGAGAGGTCAGTAAAAATACTCCGTCTCACCAAAAATATTCCGAACTTCAAGTCAGTAAAAAGCCTTCGAATTGAGGAAGGTAAACCGGTAAGTAAAAGAAAGTAAAGGGAATAAGTTTGTCGAGAGTGTTGGCCCATTGAGAATGTGAGTTCCCGCTTATTGCTCATAGAGAACCAGTAAAAGTGGCATCCCAAAAACGCGGAAGCTTTAGGAAACAGTTCTCAGAAAGCCAGAAAGGTCTCCTGCAATCTGGAGGCCTTTGGTGGGATTGGAGGACGAACGCTTATGCAGAGAGAAAGAGAAAGAGAGTTTTTGCTCAAGCACTGTAAGCGTTCATGAGTTAGACTGTAGGAAGTCTCTTTGTTGTTCCAGAAAGTGTGTTCTGAATGTTCTCTTGAAGTTAAGTTAGAGAGTCTGTACGAGAGCTTCTGTTTGAGAGCCTTGTTTGAGAGTGCATATCAGAGCGTGTGTTTCTATCTGTCTTCCAGAGTGAAAACTTCAAGCTTATATGGATAGCAGGAGAGCCACCTTCTCTGGGTAAGGTGGCGTGTTCTTCTGGACTGGCAATGGCGACCTTCTCTGAGTTTGTGGGCTTGACAGGCGTGATTTCATGGATCATTTTCCTTCTGAACAGTGCAACAGATATTCAAATCATCTCATCTCTTTCATGCTCTGGTGACCGTTTTGACTCCAACGTTGGCACTAAGTTCATTACCGCATTTTTGGAGAAGGTCGGCCTTCTGGAAAGCGTGTAATTATGAAAAGATCGTTGCCTTTCGTGCACGACTTTGCCTGCCAAATTGGGCCAAGCCCATAGCAGGTTTTTTACCTTTTTGGGCCTACTACTACACTATTTTCGGTCAACGCTTGAGTTGACCGTCTATACACAAGTTGACCGCCTTCGATGGTCAACGCTGGCGTTGACCGTTTTGGATATTTTAGGATTTGGGCATTCGCCTCCTATTGGACGATTATTTGAGTTGACTGTCCAACAGGCTATTTGGATATTTTTTGACCGTGGGCCAGCCCAATTATAGTATACCCATCACTAGCCCCTCATGCCGGTGGCCAGAATTCTGGCCTCCAGCATGTTCATGATGGGATATCCCTCACTGCCCTTTGTTGTTTGAGGATTTCAGAGGACTCTATGAAAGGTGAAAAGAAAAATTAACTGGATCTATTGACCGTCTTTGGTCAGATCTGGAGAAGAAGATTGACCGAATTTGTTGACCGTTTTTTGTCAGATCCGGAGAAGAAAGTTGATCGGATTTGTTGACCATCTTTCGTCAGATCCGGAGAAGAAAGTTGACCGGAGCTGTTGACCGACTTTGGTCAGATCCGGAGAAGAGAATTGACCGGATCTGTTGACCGTCTTTGGCCAGAATCCGGAGAACTTTCTGTGAGCCCTGATTGACGCGTGGCCATTAGCCGACTTGTCAAGCCAAAAATAGACATGTGTTTTCTCTTGGTTGGACCGATATCTAAGCCATTAATACATCAGAGGATTTGCTTTTCAAGGGGCCAATTAGGGAGGAGACACGTGACAGGAACAATGGCATCCTTTCTGAGACAGTTTAAGGCATTTCACACCTTACCGTTTAAGTTTTCCTCCTTGCTTTGGATATTCTCTCACACCTCCTTACTTTGCCTTCTTCATCTTCAACCTTCTCTCGTTCTCCAAAGAAACCCTAGTTTCTCTGTTAGCCATGGCCTCAACCTCCGTCGCCGACATTTCTTCCGTTCTTCAAGAGGATGATGTGAAAGAGTTGTGCGTCGAGTTCAATATTCCCAAGGACATTGCATGGAGGGTCCCAAGCAAGGACAATAGGGCCTTCTCTCTACCAGCAGGGTACGTGACGATATACATGGCCCACTTGAGGAGCGGTCTTCGCCTTCCTCTGTCAGACGACTTGCAGTCGATCCTGCATGCCCTACGAGTCCCTGTTGCCCTACTTCACGCTAACGTCGTACTGTATATTTGCACCCTCTGTATTTTTCTTCGAAAATATTCTAAGAGGTTGACAATATCCATGGTGAAGGGACTTTTTAAAATAAATCAGGAAGGTGAATGGATTTCCCTTGTCCCCCTTCCTGGCCTTAAGATAAACACGACCATTTATGATTCACTCAAGAATTGGAAAAACTGGTTCTTTTTTGGGAGTGTGGTGGAGACCTGGCCCCTTGCGAATGATTGGGGTTAGGTGCCAGATGTGTACACTGGGACGCCGTTTGTGGCGGAGACGGCGTCCTTGAGTGGTTGACCAAACTGGTCAAAGACTACGTTTTGGACTTCAAACGGGATTTCTTGGTCTCTAGGGCAGAGGCCAAGAAGGTGAACTGGGGACCGCCTTCCCCGATTCAAAAGCTCAGACCGCAGGCAATGATGGTGCGGCCAGAGGAGTCTAGGGGCCTGCTTATCCGCCCCCGCCCCACAGATGATAATTTTATCGGTCCGCGGCCCAAAAGGATGGTGTTGGAGACGCCATCCTCGTCGTCTTTGGGGCTCGATTATATTGCCGCCGGGATCTGCAGCGGCCCCGGCAGTACCACTGGAATGAAAAAATCTTTTGAAGACTTGCTGGAGGCCAGGGGTGAAAGTGTTATTTTGGCGCAGCCCGCGCCGCAGGCGGTTCCTCAAGCGGTGCAAACGGAGACCTTTACAGAGCCAGCCTATGAGCCGCCGGCGGAGGCACAGGAGTCAACTGTTGGCTCTCCAGTTATACAGACGCCTGCTAAAGAGCCAGTGGTTGATCTTGATCCTCCAACAGCTGCTGCGGAGGCCGTAGCCGGGGAACCTGCTGCCGCTACGGATGATGCTGATGAGGGGCTCTTGGACGAGATTCTGGAGGAGGCTGTTGCCAGCTTCGCTTGCGAGGGCGTCGCTTCCGGCCCACCACCGCCTGAGCCAGGTTTGGAGGTCAGGCCTGAGAGGCCCACGAGGAGAGTCTGGGAGGTATAATTCTTTGTGATGCCTTCTGTATACTTTCTCCTCTCAAGATTTCTAACTTGTTTTTCGTTTGTCTTTTGTGTAGAAGGCGAAGGTGGTTGCTGCAATCATCAAGGTGATGGACCAGCGGGACCGGGTGATCTCCGACAGGGAGGCAAAGATCGCCTGGCTAGATGCAAAGTTGGCGGCTTCGGGGGCAGAGCACCGCGAGGAAACTGCTGCCCTGGAGACTGTTTTGGCAGGTGTTAAAGCGGAGAATGCGGATTTAAATGCTGAGGTTGCCGGTTTGAAGGAAGAAAACAAACAAGCCAAATGGCGCATCGATCAACTTGTTGGGCAGATGACAACCTTGGAGAATGACTTGAGTCTCCGCATCCGCCCCCACGAGGTTGAGGGTATGATGCTCGCGCTGTTGTTGGAAGAGGTCAACATTAGTCGGCGCATTGTGCAGTTGGTCGATCCCGACTTTCCCGTTGACCTCATCAATTTATCAAACCGGGCGGCGTAGCGTAATGACAGCCTTGTAGGGGAGCCCCGCAACAGCCAAAGGCCTCCACCGCCTTCGTAGCTTTTATAGTTGTACATTTTTGGACCTCCCTTTGTATTTATATACTTTGATGTACTTTGTAATATATTTAGAAGCAATAAAATGAAACTTTTTTGACTTCGTGTCCATTTCTCTTTACTGCCTTTATGTTTGCGTATCTTCTATTCTAGACGGCCAACTCAGTTAGCCGGCGGCCATTGTAGTGCTGCCAAAGGAGTGAGATCCTTAGGCTATTCGTAGGCGGCTGTGTTAACCAGCCTAGCAGTGGCGACTTTTGAGTGAAGATTGGTGGAGCTGCCCAAGTGCTGACTTGGGCGGCCAGCGTTGAAGAATAATTCTTCTGCTTCGACCATCGTTGACTGATCATGCTATCTCCTTATAGAGGAGGTCGCCGCGTGTGTTGCAATAGCCCCTGAATATTTTTTCTTTTGACTGCTAACGGGCTACTTGGATGACTAAGGTTTAGGTTTGACCTCTCACAAGCCGCCTGAATGGCCAAGGTTTAAGTTCGACCTCTCACGGGCTGCCTAGATGACTAGGGTTTGGTGACGACAGGGTAAAGACCCTCCCGACTTAAAAGCAGCCTAGGTTGTTTTGAACCTGCATTGAAAAACCACATACATATATACATGTACACACAACATGCTAAGGAAACACTCATTTTACATAGTCAAGTCATGCACACAAATGCAAGTCATATGCAGTTTGCAAGGCACGTACCTGGGTTCCTACTGGTAGTAGCGTTTGAGGTGGATCGTGTTTCATATCCGCGAGACCAACTTTCTGTCCTGATTTTGGAGTTTGTATGCTCCGTTTCGCAGGATGGCGGAGACTAGGAAAGGCCCTTCCAAGTTGGGGGAGAGCTTGTTCCGGCCGGCCACCTTTCCTGTGGCCCCGATGCTCCATATGTAACGTCCCTGGGCACCCGCTTGTGAATATTGTCCGCTTTACCACACAGGCGCACGGTTTTATTCCTGGCAGACGGCTTCCACCGCCCCCAAAATGCGTCCCCCAGAGTGGCGCAGCGGTGGCACAGCGTGGCAGGATATTGTCCTCTTTGACCTGGGGACCTTTACGGCGTCCAACCACACGCAGACCTCAAGGTTTTCCCCTGGCGAACCCCCCATGGGCTCCCAGAGCGCGTCCACAAGGAAGAGGTCTCCACGCCCTTATAAAGGCACGCTTTGTTCCCTCTCCATCCGATATGGGACTCTACAGTCCACCCCCCTTGGGGACCCAGCGTCCTTGCTGGCACACCGAACCGGGCCCCGTCTCTGAGACCATCTGTAACGTCCTCGGACACCCGCTTGTGAATATTATCCGCTTTGCCACACAGGCGCACGGTTTTGTTCCTAGTAGACGGCCTCCACCGCTCCCAAAACGTGTCCCCCAGAGTGGCGCAGCGGCGGCACAGCGTAGCAGGATATTGTCCTCTTTGACCTGGGGACCTTTACGGCGTCCAACCACACGCAGGCCTCAAGGTTTTTCCCTGGCAAACCCCCGATGGGCTCCCAGAGCGCGTCCACAAGGGAGAGGTCTCCACGCCCTTATAAAGGCACGCTTCGTTCTCCTCTTCATCCGACGTGGGACTCTACACCATAAGACCAAGTCTCCAACGTCGAACTACCTCGCTTTCACCTTCTTATTGTAGTAGCGGGCTACTCAATGCTGGTAGGCTGCGGTCCGTATTCTAGCGGCCTTGCGGGCTTCCTCTAGCAAATCTAGGTATTCGCAAATCCTTTGGGAGTTAACCTGCGGGTCGAAGGATTCCACCCTTAGACTCGAAAGCCCAATTTCGACCGGGAGCACTGCTTCAGTCCCATAGCAGAAGCTGAAAGGTGTCTCGTGCGTTGGTTCCTTCGGAGTTGTTCGGTAAGACCAAAGGACCGAGGCGAGCTCGTCTACCCAATAGCCCCTTGCGTCCTCCAGCTTGGTCTTGAGCCCGTGGAGTAGCGTCCGGTTCATGACCTCCATCTATCCGTTTTCCTGAGGGTACGCCAACGAAGTGTGGACCAGCCTAATCCCAAGGCTGGTACAATACTTGGTAAAGCGTTTTTCTAAGAATTATGTTCCGTTGTCAGTCACAATGACCTCCGGAACACCAAACCTGCTAACAATGTTCTGGTGGACGAACTCGAGTGCATTGTGTTCGGTGATCTTAGCCAATGAGACGGCCTCGACCCACATCATGAAGTAGTTAATACCGGCTATTATGAACTTTCTCTGCCTAGTGGCAATGAAAAACGGGCCAAGGATGTCAAGCCCCCATTATACGAAGGGCCAAGGCGCCTGATGGGATCTCAGTTCTGCGGACGGCTGGTGATGAAGGTTGCCATAAAGTTGGCAGTTTTATCACTTCTTTACGAACTCGAGTGCGTCCTTCTTTATCGAAGGCTAGTAGTAACCCTGACGCATAATTTTGAACGCTAAATTCTTACCGCCTACGTGCGACCCGCAAATCCCAAGGTGCACTTCACTCAAGACATAGTCCGCCTCTTCCGGAGTTAGGCAACGGAGGTACAGAATCGAGTAGCCGCGGCGATACAGCCGCCCATCGACTATTGTGTACCAACCGGCCGTTCTCTTTATTCGCCTGGCTTCTTCTGTTTCCTGCAGCAGCATTCCATCCGCTAGAAATCTCAGGTAAGGTATCATCCAATTCTCGGTTTCGGAGACTTGCATTGCCTCCTGCACCTCTATGCTGGGTGCGCTTAAGATCTCCCTCATGTTCCTTAAGTACTGTTCCAGATTTTTTACCACTGCTGCCCTTACCAGCTGATCGGCCTTCCAATTTTAAGTTCTGAGAACATGAGTAAAGGTTAAACTGTCGAAGTTGTGGACTGCCTCCTTTGCTCTGGCCAAGTATTTGGCCATGTGCGGGTTATTCTCTTCGAAGTTCCCATTGACTTGGTTGACGACCAGTTCGGAGTCGTTAAAGACAGCCAGTCTCTTGGTTGAGTGTTTTTTTTCTAATCTTAACCCAACCAGCAGGACTTCGTATTCGGCGACATTGTTGGTTTCCGGGAAGTTAAGTTTAAGGGAGTATTTCATCTCAAACCCATCAGGGGTCGTGAGGACCACTCTTGCCCTGCTGCCTGTGTCGGTGGATGACCCGTCTACGTGGAGCATCCACTCCGAAGCCGCTAGGTGCTGCTCTTCGTTCCCCATGGGCTGTTCTTCGAGGATTGTGGTCGTGGTTTCCCCAACGAAATCTGCTAGAGCCTGCGCCTTTATGGCAGGCTTAGGCTTGAATTCAATGTCAAGAAACGTCCACTTTACCAACTCGATAGCCCACTTTACCAACCGTCCAGAAACGTCGGGTTTCTGGAGTATGCTCTTTAAGGGTTGGTCGGTGAAGGCTATGATGCGATGCGCCTGAAAGTAAGGTCTCAGTTTTTGCGCGGAAAATATCAGGGCTAAGTCCAATTTTTCTGTGCGCGGGTAGTGCTTCTCTGGGCCGATCAACGTTTTGCTCGCATAGTAGACCGGCTGTTGGGCATCAGTGCCCTGGCTTACGAGAACGGAGTTGAGGGATGTCTCTGACATTGCCAATTAGGGGTACAGCTCCTCGCCGACCTTGGGCGATATTAATAAAGGCGGGCTAGCCAGGTACCACTTCATCTCGTCGAAAGCCATCTGACAGTCCATCGTCCATTGGAAGCCGTTTGATTTCGTTCCCCTCAGCACCTTAAAGAACGACTGCTACTTGTCGCCAAACTTCGCTAGGAAGGAAGCGGGATAAGGCTGACAATCGCCCAATTAGTCGCTGGACCTCTTTTACGCTCCGTAGGGGAGTCATGTCCGTGAGGGCCTTGATCTTCTCTGGGCTTGTTTCGATCCCTTGTTGGGAGACGATGAAACCTAGGAATTTTTCTGAGGCCACCCGGAGACACACTTGGCCGAATTTATCTTCATTTGGTGTTCGCGAAGCACTGTGAAGGACTCCGCCAAATCGTTGATATGGTCGCCCATGACTCTGCTCTTGACAAACATGTCGTCGACATAGACTTCCACGTTGCTACCGATCTGTTTTTCAAATATTTTGTTCACCAACCGCTGGTAGGTGGCTCCCGCGTTCTTCAACCCAAAAGGTATTACATTATAGCAATAGGTTCCCTGGTCTTCGTCCTCCGGACTCATCCGAATCTGGTTGTAGCCTGAGTACGTGTCCATGAAGCTCAAGAGCTCATGTCTGGATGTCAAGTCCACTAACAGGTCAATTCTAGGTAAAGGAAAGCTGTCTTTTGAGCAAGCTTTGCTAACGTTGGTGAAATTGACGTACATTCTCCACTTTTTGTTGCTTTTCTTTACCAAAACGACGCTGGAGAGACAATCAGGATACTGAACCTCCCTGATGAATATGGCCTCCAGCAGTTTCTTTACTTCTTCTCGGATGGCGATCAGTTTTTCCATGGAGTGGTTCCTCCGCTTCTGCCTGATAAGTTTCTGATCTGGGTCGAGGCCCAACTTGTGGACCATTATCCGGTCAAGAATCTCGGGCATGTCAGTCAGAGTCCACGCGAAGATGTCGGCGTTCTGCCGTAGGAATGAGATCAATTCTTCACATAGCGTGCCTGTGAGTGAGCTGCTGATTTGTACGCACCTTTCTGGATCGTCCAGATTCAGTGGGACTAAGTCGGTTGCCTCACCAGACTACACTTGTTGCAAAGTTGCCTCGTCTCGATGATCAAGTTCTCCTATCATTTTGGCATTGTCGTTAGGAGCGATTTGGGACATATAACATGTCCGCCAAGTGACTTGATCAACCAACACTTTGCCCACGCCGTATGGCGTTAGAAATTTTATTTTAATGTGCGGTATTGAAGTGACAACCCCGAACGCTGTTAAACCTGGCCAACCTAGTATTGCGTTGTACACGGAGGGCAAGTCGACCACTAAGAAGGTGAGTGTACGACTTGCTGTCCTTTGGTACGTTCCTAGGGTGACTTCAAGTCCGATCGTCCCTTGAACGAGCACTGGTTTATTGTCGAGGCCATACAATGGCCCTTCAACAGATTTTAGTTGATTCTTTTTCAAACCAAGTTTAAAGAATGCATCGAGGTAAAGTAAATCATGTGAACTTTCATTGTCAATAAATACACGTTTCATCTAGTAGTCGACGCTACCGTCGGAAACGAGTGCTGATACAACGAGGGCGTCTACATGGGGGGAAACTACATGTGTTAAGTCGTTGTCACTAAAACTAATAATGTTGCCAGTAGTGCGCTGCTTCTTCCTCCCTACATGCTGGTCCCTGTTGTCCGCCGGAGTCTTTACTGGCCGGGTGGTGATCATGTTAACCACTCCTGCCGTGACCCGATTCCGTGGAGGTGAGGCTCCTGATCCTTCCTCGCCCGTGTTGCTAGAGCTTTGACCATGGCCCTTGATGAACCTGGTGAGGTGGCCCCTCTTGATGAGCTCCTTAATCTCCTTTTGAATAGTCCTGCAGTCCTCCGTGCAGTGTTCGAGGGATCGGTGAAAATCACAGTACTTGGCCGAATTTCCTCCCTCTGCCTTATTAAGGGGTTTCGGCCACGTAAGGAACTTCTCCCCACGGATCTGCATGAGGACGTTCGAACGTGTATCAGTTAAGGGCATCAGGCTATTGGGTTCATGGTTCTTGCGCTCCGACGGTCTAGCTTTGTGGCGTTTTTAGTGGGAGTAATCACCACCGTTGTGCTTCCTGTTTCCTTCTGGCCAGAAAGAGCGAGGCTGCTCAGGTCGATCTGGACACTTTGCCTCGTTCGCCTCCTCCGCTGTTGCATAGGCCCTGGTGATGGCCTCCACTTCCCGAAAGGTTTGCGGATTCTTCTGCGCCAGGTGCCTAAAGAACTCCCTATGTGCCAGTGCCGAAATGAAACTGCCCACTTTTCATTTCCTCCGTGAGTCGGGGGATCCACCTGGCTTCTGCCACGAAGCGACCTAGAAATCTACGTGGGTTCTCTCCGTGTTTCTACTTAATATGCGACAGATGCCACGGCTATTTTTCCTCCCTACGGCTGGAGGCGTACTAAGATAAGAAGAGATCCACAAGCTCCTGGAAGCTTCAGATGAGTCTGAAGGGAGATGATGGAACCAGATGCGGGCGTCCCCTTTTAGTGTGAGGAAAAAACAGCGACACATGGATGCGTTGTCCAGTCCCTGTAGACCCAGATGGGTGCGAAAGTGGGCGAAATGGTCGACAGGATCCGCACTCCCATCGTAAGAGTCAAGGACTGACATCTTGAACTTTGCCGACATATAATGGTTCAAGATCTCCGCCGTGAAGGGAGATCTGTCGACGTTGGTGGTGTGTTCGTCATCCTTGAAGACGCGGTTCCATATCTTCTCCAGCCTTGGGTCTACTGGAGCAGTGTTAGGGGATCTCTTGGAGTTGAGATACGCTCTTAACTCCGTTCTTTCACGGGTTGGTGTAGCAGTAGGACAGCTACTGCCCTTGGTTGATTTTAGGGCCTGGGAGGCTACCTCATGAGCCTGGGGCCTAGACTCCTCTCAGGAGTATCTAGGGTTCCTCCGTTTTGAGCTTTCACCCGGAGCTGCGCCGGTTTCTCGCACCTTGCGTCTTAAACGGCTTTGGGCATGTGAGGACATGGGCGCAGGAGCGCTGGTCAGTCTTCCAGTTCGTTGTGCCGAAACTTTCTTTCTTTGGCCTCCTCTTCTGGATGTTGGTGTTGGGGCCACTGCGGGAGTAACCCCCAGCTAAGGTTGCTCCTGGCGGGCACAGAGTATTTGGAACATCCGGTTCATATTGTGCAAGTGCTCCGCCACATTCTGGAAAAAGGACGTTGGGATTCCACCGGCTATCCCATTGACCACAGCGCCGATGGTGTGGTCTTGGTTTGGGGAAATCACGTCTCGGGTAGGCTCGCTTGCTTGCGCCCTTGTGTTCACCGTTCTGTTGATCGGAGATAGTTTCTGGAAAATGCGGTTGGCTTTTTGTAGCGTGTTCCCACAGATGGCGTCAATAATGCGTACTTGGATCCGACTTTGAACAAATTCGGATTCATCTGGATGGTTCGACCCGACTCCGTTCACTGAGTTCGAATCCTGCACACCACTAAAGTGAACAAGAGGTCAGTGTGTCGGCAAAAGGTTGTCCCACCGAAAATACTCCGACGCTCACGTCAGTAAAAAGCCTTCGAATCGAGGAAGGTAAACTGGTAAGTAAAAAAGAGTTAAGAGAATAAGTTTGTCGAGAGTGTTGGCCCGTTGAGAATGTGAGTTTCCGCTTACTGCTCACAGATAACGAGTGGAAGCGGCGTCCTGAAAGCGCGGAAGCTTTAGGAAATAGTTCTCAGAAAGGCGGAAAGGTCTCCTACAATCTAGAGGCCTTTGGTGGGATTGGAGGACGAATGCTTATGTAGAGAGAAAGAGAAAGAGAGTCTTCGCTCCAACACTGTAAGCGTTCGTGAGTTAGACTGTATGAAGTCTCTTTGTTGTTCCAGAAAGTGTGTTCTAAATGTTCTCTTGAAGGCAAGTTAGAGAGCGTGTATGAGAACTTCTGTTTGAGAGCCTTGTTTGAGAGCGTATATCAGAGCGTGTGTTTCTGTCTGTCTTCCAGAGTGAAGACTTCAAGCTTATATCGATAGCAGGAGAGCCACCTTATCTAGGTAAGGTGGCGTGTTCTTCTGGACTGGCAATGGCGGCCTTCTCCGAGTTGGTGAACTTGACAGACGTGATTTGATGGATCATTTTTCTTCTGAATAGTGTAACGGATATTCAAATCATCTCATCTCTTTCATGCTCTTATGACCGTTTTGACTCCAAAGTTGGCACTGAGTTCGTTGCCGCCTTTTTGGAGAATATCAACTTTTAGGAAAGCGTGTAATCATAAAATGATCGTTGCTTTTAGTACACGAGTTCGCCTGCCAAATTAGGCCTTGCCCGTAGCAGTCTTTTCACCTTTTTGGGCTTACTGCTATAGTATTTTCAGTCAACGCTCGGGTTGACCGTCTATACGCGAATTGGCTGCCTTCGACGGTCAACGCTGGCGTTGACCATTTTGGGCATTTCAGGATTTGGGCCTTCGCCTCCTGTTGGGTCATTGTTTTAGTTGACCGTCCAACAAGTTACTTGGGCCTTCTTTGACCGTGGGCCAGCCCAACTATACTATACCCATCAAGTCCTATATACAAAATCTAAATACGAAATATAATCAAATAAATCTTTAAAAATTTTTCATCCAAATCCTACAAGTATCAATGACCCACTAATTTGAAAGAATTTAAGAACAATTTATGAAATGTGAGTATAAAGTTCAGTAAATATAAATATAATATGTAATGTGCGAATCATATACATAAAGCAGATAAGAGACTAAAGAATAGTAAATACCAAAAAATCCATCATGTCCAAATATCGAATATGCAAATTAGAATTTTATACACAAAATTCATAGTCCATATAAGAATATTAAATAATACAAATGGTACAAAATTGTTCAAATCTAAATCATATAGTTTTCAAAGGCTCGAATATCCAAAGTCTAATGATTTTGAATATCATATTAAAACCAACAAATCTTAAATGCTAAACATTTCAAAACATCAAATAGGATGCAGGTAAAATCTTAAAAATCTAAATCATGAAGAAATTAAAAATTTTAAATTAAAAGGCAAATTTTGAGAAATGGTTATATGTACTCTTGATAACCATAAGTAAATATACAACTATTTAGACTCATTGACAAGCCATATATAAATTACTCCTTA
>JAODPA010033333.1:0-12364 GCA_025585075.1 Nepenthes mirabilis | reverse complement strand
ATTTTTAATATTTTTACCTATGTTTGATTTGACATTCAATATGTTAGGCTTGAGATTTACAGATTTGACCACCATTTGGATTTATGATATTAGATTTTGGATGATTTTATATATTCGGGCAATTTAACATTTGCACTTGGATTATAAATTTTTACATACAAAACTATATTTGGACACTTTTAGATTTGTTATATTGACATGTTTGACGTTTTGGCTTATATAAAATTTGTACGTGTTTTATTGTTTTGTTCTTTCGATCTGATTTATGAATATATTATAGGCATAGCTATAAGATTTAGTTGTTGAGTTCACGTTAATGGAACCATCTTTCCGATAGCTTGCTTCGCTCCTACTTTGCAATGGCGCGACCCATCGTCAGCACCATTCATTTTCAATCTCCAATCTCTCTGTTCGTCGATTGAATTCTATCCGGTTCAACACAATTGGAGCCGATTCAAACATCCACGACGGTGAAATGATGACATGGGTTTCATAAATTAGGGCTTCGAATTGCTTCAATTCCCCGATTTGCGAGATGATCACTCTTTTTTGCACTCCTTTTTAAGACGGATCGTTGTAAATCGTGATTTCTACAACGAATTTCGAGATCGGTGAAAGATTGTACTAGTTCAAAGTCAGACAGACTCGTCCGGATACTGAAGGTTTTCGAATCTACGCTGATCAGCAGGTTTTTGTGGTAGGTAAATTTAGATTCAATTCTCAGACATGTTATTTTTCTATTATTTTCGCTTGGCATAGTTGTGTTCCTAGCTGTGTGAGAGAGACTTGAGTATTGTCTTCCTTTGGATTGGTGTTTTTAAAGTTTAAGGGCGGGTCTGAAGGAAAAATTGAAGTAAATCTCCGTAATCGGGAGGATGACTATCTTGATTGGAATTGAAGAATTACATCTTTGTTTGATACAAGTGAACTTTGACTTTTGATTACATCTCAGTTTCTTGTAGCTGTTTTCATGCTTACAGTTATTATTGTTGGTTTCTTTAGTTTTATTTGTGTTGTACTGAATTGGCTACGTTTATGAGATTGTATTCTTGGCCTTCTGGTTCAGCATGACTTAGCTTGTGAGGATCATGGCCGGCGAAACTGATGAGGATGCAGTTGTTTCCGAAACACCAGCCACCCCATCTGCTGAAAAGAAGGCGACGGATGTTTCGAAAAAGAAAGAGAAAGGACTAATACCTCGAATCTTGAGCACAATGTTTGGTAAACGAAATGATGATTTTGAGAGGCGATTGGAACGCATTTCTAAGGAAGAGGCTTCCGTTCTGTCTAGAATGAGAAGGAGATCACAGAGTTCGGGGAGGATGAGAAGGCACTTGATTATATTTTCTGTGCTTCTGGAGGTAATACTGGATTATTGCGTTCAATTATGGTAAATTGAAATTTTTATTCCTTGTAGCCACTGAATATTGTTGTTGGGTCAATTTTAAGAGGTTAGATGAACGCTAAGAATGCTGTATTGTTTTGGATTTATAAAATATTTATATGAAGCAATCATATCCAGGGGTGAGCGGGATATTCTACATTATTTCCAAACTTCCATCTTTCAGAAATAATTTCCTTCTCCACGTAGTTGCTCCTTTATTTGGCTTCACCATGTATTGAAGTAGAAGCTTGAAGGTCCTAGCTTTCATGGGCATAGGAATAGAGTTAAGAATTCGTTGCATCATTTGGATAGATAAGGGTGCATGCTCAGTAATTCTCAAGTAAGCTTGAAATTTTCTCAAGCAGCAGACGGTGTCACTGATCATTTTTGTTGCAGTTGTTGCCCCATGTGGAAGGTGAGCCTTGGTCCAATGATAAAATTACTCAAATTGTAACTTAGAGGTTATAGAGTCAACTACGCAAGTAACTTCCTCGTATTGTGATATATGACCCTCTCCAGTACTCTAAATGCAAGAAGTTTCGCACATTGGGCCCCTCTTTGTTGTCTCATTCTACTTTTGGGTCTTTGTCATTCATCTTTTCTATTTTATGTTTGATATCTCTTTTCAGTTTGTTGCTGTGGGGTTTGCTATCATGACATCAAGATCAGTGGAAGACTGGAAGAAAAGGGCATTTCGGGTTCTGCCCATGTTTGTTTTGCCTGGTTTATCTTCTGCTATATATTCAGCACTTGTGAACTTAATAAATATGCGTAAGTATCCTTTTTTTGGGAGGGGGGGATGGGAGTGTCTTGGATTGCTTGTCAGCTTTTAATATATGCTTCACATTGCATTTGGACGATTTTGTATCAACCATGAGTGCTCTGAAGTATGAGTGATTAGACTGATTCTGAATTTCTAGTAACAATGGTGCAGTAACTACAAACAACAAGGAAAAAATGTAGTGAAATTTCCCTCCTTTTCTTTCTTCCTTTCTTGTATTGCTTAAACTGAGATTTTGTTTAAATTTCATCTTTCTTGACAAGAAAATTAGGCTGTAATAGTGGTACAAATGTTAGAATAGAGATTTCACATCATATTTCTATAGTTAGAATTATCTAATATATCCACTTTCTTTCTATCAAAGGTAAGGCTGTAATAGTGATACCAAGACGCAAATAAGCCTACTGCTGATGGAACATGTTAGGAATAGATTTCTGGTTATATATAATTGAAAACAAGTTCTAAGTAATTATAATTATGATGCCTTCTATCATGGGTTGGCTCTAAGTAAGGTGGCCGCCTTTGAGGCTCTCTGCCATTTACAAAATTATGACCTTCTCAATGCACCTTTGATGTGGGACACCCCACAATGCCTGTCTGATGTGCCAGACTCTCTTATCTGATCTTTGTTCTATTGCCCCCGGGACCCACACTTCTGTGTGGACCCACATTTCTCTGAATGTTTATTATAGATATCTTGAACCTTGTTGTTACACACAGAATATGTTTCAAAGCATCAATCAGGTTTTATTGTCCCTTGTGTTTTCATGACATGTTTAGTCATAGCTTTTGTATTTGTCTAATCTTTCCATGATGTTTTTGAAATTTTTGTTCTGCTTCCCAGAAAGATGTACCGAAATGAAATGTTAAGTTTGCCTTGTTGGTAATCAACAGTCACTTTTAGGTGTCAAACAAGAATGCATGGCATGTCATAGGATCAGCTGTTTAGAATATTTCTTGAACTGATCTGTAAATTGATGACAAATGCACCATCATACTATGAGCTTCATTACCAGATTGAGCTCATTGAGGTATTTGTATTGATAAGTTAGCGTGGAAAATCCCTTACACAATGGAAGAAAAGTAAAGACAGGATGGTCAAGATGGAGAAGAAAATCAAAAATTTTATTCAAATGTATTTTACTCCATAATATTCCATGACACAAGGACTTTATTAATATAGTACCAAGTTGGAGCTTTTCAAATTTTAAATTCAAATTGTAAGACAGTTTCAATTGAAATTCTTAGAGACAAGACAATAAAACATATTTAATATACTAATCAAATTTCAAATCCCTTAATTAATTAAGATTAATATTTAGTATTTATCGGGTCTCGCAATACTGATATTTTTCGATAACGTGATAATATCGTGATATGTTGCTAATTGAAAATATATTATAATATATCAGCTAATATAGCATTCTCAGCTGACAATTTTCAAAAAAAATTTGCTTTTAATATGTCTGATATTGATATATATTTTTCGATATCAATACGGCCACAACCTATACCGATATGGATATTTTCATCCATTGAGCCTAATAAGTAGTGAATCAGGTTGGGTAATTTAGGGAAAATTAATATCATGTATCATAATTTCTTGTTGTCATGAGCTTTTTTTGTGTTAAAGCTTGGCTTCTCAATTTAGCTTGCATAACATGATATGCCGATTCTTTATGTTGCGGTGTAGTTGATCGGAAGGACCAGAAAACATTGGAAAAGCTTCGGGCTGAAAGGCAATCCAAAATAGATGAGCTTAAGGAGAAGACCAATTACTACATCACTCAACAACTCATCCAGGTGGATAATATAAGCAGCTTTCTGTTGTTTTCCTTTTATGCTTTTGGTTATTATTTGCATCCTTTCAAACAATACAGGATAGTTTTAGGATGGTCTTCCTGAGCTGCGTATAGCTGATTAATCATGGGTCAGGGTTCATGGGTTGTGAATTATATTTTAAAATAAGGGCCATTTTTAGATAATCACAACAATAAAAATTAAAAAACGGATAAAAATGAGCGGGAGGGAGAGGCGGAAGCAGAGAGAATTCTCTGTTCTCGTGAGAGATTCCTTTTAGCACTTAAAATTTCAGCACTTAGTATCCTTTTCCTCTTAAATTGCATCTCTTAAATTTTTTTAGTACCTTTTCTCATCTTTTAAAAATATAGTACAGGAACACCTCTTAGTTTTTTCAGGATTCAAATTTCAGGACAAAAGATCAACCTTTATGCTCTGTTTGATTGGGCCTGGAATTCTTTATTTGAAATAGAATTCTAGGCGTAATTCTAGTTTTATTATTTGGCATTACACGAAATTGATATTCTAATTTAATGTTTCAATTCTTTGGAATTGAAAAATAGTGTAGGATAATTCTTTATAATTTTTAGAGGTAGCGTAAGGAATTGTAATTCTAAGATGAAAAATTGTTTATTGATTAGATATGATAAAATCAAAAAATGCAAGATCTATTGGATAAAATTAGGGTTAGACAGTAAAACTTCTGAATCTCACATCCCTACACCAAGCCTTTGGGATGGCTTGAATTCAAGAAGAGTTAATCAGTAGTTGGAGAAGCAATAGGGGTCAGACAGCCTCCACCAGAGGAAATATGAGTATAACTCTCCCGTTGGGCAATAAGCTCAAATAGAGTTACTACCAAACCGGAGATGGTGGTAAACCGAATCTCCCCTGCTCAAATAAAAAAGAGACGGGTAAGAGGATTATGTTACAATTGTGATGAAAAATGGAATCCGAAGCATAAATGCACGGCTTCAAAACTCTTCGTGGTCAAATTTGTAGAGCAAGTTGACCTAGAAGAGGTAGGCTTTGAGCAAGGGTCACTCGACCTTATTACTCAAGAAACCGAGAAAGAGGAAAATTCGATTGCCGAAATTTTACTTCATGCAATCACTTGAACCAGCCATGTCAAACCCATGCAAGTTTTGGGTAGAATTAATGGAGCTTTGGGGTGATTTGAACCAATTCCAGTAGCACCCACAATTTTTTAGATTTGGGGTTGATAAAAAATCCAAGTGAAATGTGGTTGAACCTGCAAATATTCGAGTGCAAATAGCAAATGGAGAGTTAGTATAGGGCAACGGATTTTGCAAGGATGTAAAGCTGCGAGTACAAGGCCACCAGCTTACAACCAGCTTCTTGATCTTATCATTAGGAGGCTGCGATGCAGTTTTGGAGATTCAGTGATTAGCTACATTGGACCATATCACGTGGTTTTTTTACTCTCGATATGGAATTCAATTGTATGGTGGGCCAGGTAGTCTTGCAGGGACTTAAAAAACCAAGGATACAAATTTGGAGGGTAGTGCCTGGAGAGAGTGTCCTACAAGTGAAAAACAAGGGAGTGGTATTGAAGCCCCTTGACTCTTTGGGGTCATCACAGAATTCTATTCCACCGGATAAGGTGCAGGAGATAATGCAACAACTTCAGAAGGTCTTCCAGGAGCTCAAAGGACTATCTTCTAGTCTGGATGATGAGCATCAGATTGTGTTAAAGGATGACGCAAGTCCGGTTAGCATATGACCTTATCGACACCATTACTACCAAATGAGTGAATGTGAAAGGTTGGTGAAGGAATTGCTTGAATTAGGGCTCATTTGGCATGGTCAAAGCCCATTTTCATTGCCTGTTTTGTTGGTTCAAGAGGCGGATGGTACTTGGAGGATGTGCATTGATTATAGGGCATTGAATAACAAAACCACTAGCAATAAGTACCCTATTCTAATAATAGATGAGTTACTTAATGAATTGCATGGGGCTACTGCTTTTTCTAAATTGGATTTGAGATCTGGATATCGTTAACATAGGATGAGAGAAAATGATATTCCACAAAAGACATTTTGGACCGATGGGGGTCATTATGGATTTCTAATAATACCGTCTGGGTTAACCAACACCCCAGCTATTTTTCAAGGCCTAATGAACAAGATTTTTTGTCCATTTTAAAAAAGATTTATGCTAATTTTCTTTAATGACATTATGATTTATAGCTTGATTGAGGAAGCCCACGAGTTGCATTTGAAAAGGGTGCTGCCAACCTTAGAGGATAATCAACTCTACGCGAAGCTAAACAAGTTCAAGTTTTACTGCAAGGAAGTTGAATATTCAGGGCATCTAATTTCCAAAGGAGAGGTTGCCCCTCAAAGGTGTTGGCCAGGTTAGATTGGAAACCATCTAAGACTAAGTCATTAAGGGTGTTTTGGGGTTTAACAAGGTATTATCAGAAATTTTTCTAAAATTATGGGTTGATTGCAGCCCCACCCATTGCATTGCTAAAAAAGGATTCCTTCAAGTTAACAGTTGAAGCTGAGGAAGCTTTCAAATAGTTTAAAGAAGCAGTTTCTTAACCACCCGTCTTGACCTTGCCAGATTTTACCAAAAAAATTATAATTAAATGTGATGCGTCAGGAGAAGGTTTGGGAGCCATGTTAATGTAGGAGCAGTGGCCCATTGCCTATTTCAGTGAGGCTTTAAAAGGGAGGACTTTACTTCTATTGACTTATGAAAAGGAGTTACTATCCTTAATCATAGCTATAATGAAATGGAGGCCATATTTACTGGGCAAATGCTCATTGTTAAGAAGGAACAACAAAGCTTTAAATTCTTACAGGACTCAAAGATTGGAACTCTATCACAACAAAAATGGATTTCTAAACTTTTGGGGTATGATTTGATTATAGAATACAAGAAGGGGAGAGAAAACCACGTGGCAGATGCCTTATCAAGGAAGTAGGGAGTCCTGGAATTGATGATGTTGTCTTACCCTTCTTTGGATTAGATAGAGGAGCAGAAGAATGCTTATGCAACTGACTCGGAAATTTAGACTTATTCCCAATAGTTGCAGTCAAGGGACTCTTTCCCTAACCATTATTCGCTAGTTAATGGGTTGTTGTTTAAAAAGGGGAAATTTGTCCTAGGGAGGAATTGGGGAATCAAGCAGCAAATCCTTGAATGTATTCACAGTGGTCTGATTAGGGGCCACTTGGGCTATCAAAAGACCCTAAGTCATGCCAAGCCGTCTTCCATGAGAAGGATATGAGGAAAGACATTAAGAAATTTGTAAGGGAATGTCAAATTTTCCAGAAAACAAAAATTGAGCCATTAAAACCTCTCAGCCTCCTCCAACCCTTTCCCATTCTCGCACATGCTTGAACTAATTTATCTATAGATTTCATAGAGGGACTTCCCTCTTCCCAAAAGTTCATCAGCATCCTAGCTGTAGTTGATTGATTGACCAAATGTGCGCATTTCATAGCCTTAACTCATCCATTCACAGCCACAAAAATCGTCCATTTGTTCCTAAACCATGTTGTCAAATTACCTGGAGTTACACGTACCATCATAAATGACTGAGACTAGAGCATGTAGCATGAGAGGAAACCAGTTGCCCGGGAATGACTGAGACAAGTACTAGCATAACTGATAGAAGCACATGAAGGAAACCAGAAGGTTCCAGAAAGGGGGACATGTAGCATGAGAGGGTCCTTCTAGATGAGAAGAACCTCAGCCGCCCAAATAGAGCATGCACTTGGCACGTGAGGGAAGTAGGACATGGCACATGGGTCATTGCAAATCAGTTCAAATGAGAATCGATTTTCAGCAGCAGATTTCCATTATTTTTCTTTAAATTCTTTATCCTGCATCAAGGATGATGCTGTTAGTTGGTAGGAAATATATTAAGAATTCTACAAATAGGCAAGGCAGCAATAGGAAGGGTAGATAGAGGAAAAAACTTATCTGAGTAGCTTATCTTGCAGATTTGACTCCATTCTCGGATTGGGTGCTCCTTTATACTTTCTTGCTTGATCCTATTCCACACTTGCATTTGGAAAGCCTCAAGCCTTCCATAATTCCCATTGGAAATTCTTCAGTTGTTAAGGTTTTGCTACAAAAGTTTACGGATACAGAATTACAGACTTCTTTTTCAGTCACCTGTTCTTCTTCTTCTTCTTCTTTTTTTTTTCCAGATCACGTAAAAATCAATTGAGAAATTAAACCCCCCCCCCCTCACTCTACTGTAAGAGTTCCTCATCCCTGATGCTTTTATTCCCTACACCATTTAAGGTTCTAAAATGAGCACAAAGACGAATTCTACCTGCAGTCATTGGTTTCTTTGATGAGGGAAGGAATTCTTTATTGAATTGTGCAGTGATTAAGATGCTCTATAGTTTTGACTATGAGGAAATGGGAGATACTTCCCAATTGACAATCTGGTGTTTTAAAGAACTGAATTTCTGAGATTTTTTTTCTCCTTCCTTTGGATTGGGGATTTTGAATGCAAGAAATGTTGGGGGCACACCATTGGGTGATCTGTCGCCCATATCTATCTATTTATTTTTGTATGTCTGTTAGATTGGATGGATAGATAAGACGTCACATCATCTAAAAGTATTCTCCAGACCCTCCACTTTTAATATATGCTTTGAGGTTTTAAGTAGGTGCATGTTGCCAAGGTTTCTTCATGTTGTAAGTAGTGTTGTAAAAGACATTTTGAGCCCTCGCCTAGGTGCCCTAGCAAGGTGAGGCACGGGCACCTGGCCTATGCATTGCTAGGAGAAATGGCAAGGGGCTCACCTTGGTGAGTGCTTGAAGCATGCTACTAAGAGTCCTGGCATCGGTTTTTTTTAACAAATATTTGTTAGTTTTCATAAAACATCTCTAGCCTTTTTTTTTTCTAAATTTACAATTTTGTCTTTTTGTTTAAATACATATTTCCGTTTATCACCACAATTCATATGACACAATCCTGCTCTTTCTACCATTTCATTCGCACCACACAAAACTACCATATTTATTTATCATCTTTGCTATTGTTTGAGGTTGCGAACAATAAATCTTGAGTGAAGACAAATGCTTCGAGTTCTAGAGAGTAGGTGCAAAGCCTTTGAATTTTAGAGAAATGAGAGTAGATGAGGAAGAAACTAATTTAGAGGAAATAGAGGAGGAGATTAATTGCTAAAAATCTTGTTATAGATTTGAAGAGGGCTTATTTGATTATGATAATGGTGATGAGAATAATGTGATTGATTTTGATGATGATTAGAATTGCATCATCTAAGCATTGCGTATGCGCTAGAAGATATGTGTTATAAAATAGTGCTTTTGTTGATTATGTTGTATATAATGACGTAATACTTATTATTATTATTTTTAATTGCTTGAGTTTTGATTAATATTTTTCTACACATTTAATTGATGCTTTACTTGTCTTAGGCGAGCGTCTCACGTAGCATCTAGTATCACTATATGACTTTTGTGGCTGGCGTGTCCATTCCTATTGGGAGCCAGATGCCAACCAAGTTAACCCTAGAATACTAATGTATAAGGGTCAATCTTGGGATATTACGAGAAAGTATACATTGTTGAGAACATCAAACGTAAATAAGTTGTTAGTTGAATTTGTAAAAATATAAGCAACTAATCAAGCAATAGGCAACAATCAGATATGGAAAAAAATTTTATAAATTCGTTTTCCGATATAGAGAGTTTTGGATTTTTTGACTTTTGGGATTAGTATGTATTGAAAGTTTTTAATTTTCACAGTAAGGTATCTAATTTTTCTACAATGAAAAAATTTAAACTAAATTTACTTAAATTTCTAAAAAAATTCAAGAATACGAGAATAATTATATATATTTACATGACTCAATTTGAATTCTAATACATACACATTGTGCAATATGGAGTCTTAGTATCTTAGCTTGCTTGGTGCCTTTGACAACATTGATTATATAGAACTCTTTTGTTGCCAGCGATATGACACTGATCCCACAGCAAAGGCAGCTGCTGCTTCTGTTCTAGCATCCAAACTGGGTGCGGACTCTGGATTGAAAGTACACTTGGGTGACGATCCTGATACCAATGTGACAGCCAGAACAAGCAATGATGCTGAGGTTGTGCAATCTAGTGGCCTTAGAAATCGGAAGCAGCCGCTCGCCAGATCAAATAGCACAGGGAGCACTGTTTTGCACCGTACAGATGAATCAAATTCACAGCTCTCTGGAGTTCAGGGTGATGGTGATGATCCGAACTGGCCTGTTTACGTGGACCACTATCAAGGTCGAGTTTCGACCGCATATGGTGGTGGATGGTTTGCTCGGATCGCGGCGTTGCTTGTCGGAGAAGATCCAACACAATGTTATGCTCTCATTTGCGGCAATTGCCATATGCACAACGGTGAGTGGTCTCTCGTAGCGAGATTTTAATCTTTTTATCTGGTCTCAGTATTATGTGGAATCGTATGGGTAGATGGACGGTGAAAGTTGTTTGAAGTGATTTCAATGACTATTAATATGTTATATTTATTGAACTAACTTTTAATTCCAACTGTTGGGTGAATGTAAAAGCCTCCTCATTGAGAGGATCATAACAACTCCATAGTTGTTGGGGCAAAACACTTACATTTAGATTAGGGCATATGTACATTATGGTTAGTGGGATCATGTCCCTAGTAAAAAAATAAAAAGAAATTAAATATAAATATATTAATAATTGAATTGAAAATTTACAATTGAATCAATATAAATTTTCAATTCAATTATTAATANAAAAAAATAATAAATGTGTTTATTTTTTTTGATAATTTCATAGAAATACTTAGTCTGTTGGTCCACTCGGAAAAAAATTTTCTACATTCTCAGCTGTCTTTCCAATTCTACCTCCTAAAGCCTTCTTCAGCAGGACCACCATCAAATCCCTTCTCTGTCTCCCTTTAGAAAAGAAAGCATAATATGTCTCTGCTGCATCTACTTGATGTTGAACTATTTACTGTTTTCATTGAATGAAATATCTATCATCGAGCCTCTTGATACTGCAACAAAATGATGATATATTACCATATTAACAATAATTCAACATATGTTTTAAATATTAGCAGATATATCTAATATATTTAGATATATTGTAGATATTTGCTCTCTAGGTTTCAATTTGCTAAAAAGTTGACATTTGACATTGGTGCTTATCATTCGATTTAGCTACAATTGATATTAATATTAATAGTTTCATCTATGACTGTTTGTATGTAGGGCTTGCCGGTAAAGAAGATTTCCCATTTGTAACTTACATTTGTCCACACTGTCATGCGGTGAATGGACCAAGACAACATGACGAGCGTGCTTCTGCTTCTGATGCCCCTAACATTGGATCCTCAATGACAGCGGCAGACTGTGGCAATGCCATAACCCCTGAAGTGGTATCCTCAATGACAGCAGACAACATTAATGCAAACACCAAAACCCGTGATTCTCCGTTTGACAAGGCATGTGAAAGTGGTGAAGAATCAGCTTCTCCTGTTGCCACAGAAGGAAGTGAGAAACCGGCAACATCACTGGGTCATGAAAGTTGAAGCCACTGTGGGTGGACATGCTGATGGACGACGTCGTATTAGCACGGTTTTGACAGGGAGTTGTGGCTATGTGGAATTTGGTGTGGATTATGCTGTCCATTTGTGGGACTGTATTAAATGATTTTGGCGGTTCTCCTGTGTGAGATGATGCAGAGTGGTTGTAGATGATGATCGAGCTTTGTGGGGCTGTGCCATTTATTGAACGGTGTTTTAGCCAGACCACTGCCGCCGCTGGTGGTGGTGGTAATTTTAGTTTGTGTAAACACTAAACAATATTGTTTGTGACATAGTTTCTGCTATGAGAAGGATTGAAAACTTGTCTTTTGGTGGACAAGCATGAGAAAATAGCATACATTTACTTGTTTGATAGGAAAAAACTGGATCTTTGTTTCATTTAGTTGTAAAATGGCTACCTTAAATAAATATTGTATGAGAATATTTATTAGCAAAGAAGTTAGAATAATTAACTCCTTATTAAAGGTGTGTTTATTTATCGACGGACAAGCATGAATATTAATCATTAATCTTACTCGTCCTCACCCCGTTCGGAAGCTGCCGCGGAACTCCGGCCACCAGCTGACCGGCTGGATTTCTGCCATCATCCTTGCTCCATTTTCAGTCATCTTATTCTAGACGATGACATCTATTCCACTGCAAGAATCGAATAGTGTGATACTGATTCTTACCTGATCACAGTAATTTTTTTACTATTACCTTCTACCTTCTGTCTGACCAAACAACCGTCAGGGATTTTACTTTCTTCTTCTACATATTTTTAACTCTGACTGGCTGGCAAAATATCATTTTTTTTAAATTTAAAATAGTATAACT
>JAODPA010033322.1:0-12363 GCA_025585075.1 Nepenthes mirabilis | reverse complement strand
ATGAAAAATAAATATGAAATTATATGAAAGAGAGAATTAAGTAGTATAAAAGTTTAGTTATTTGATGAGAGAACCAAAGTAACTGATTATTTGTATTTTTAAATTAAACAATGAAACGATGTTATAATTTATCCTGCATTGAAGTCTTTTTATTTTTCTCCCTATCAGTTTACGTAAATGGCTTTGTTCTTCTGCTAAAGCTTGCCTTAGCGGCTCGCTGTACGCTTCATTCTATTGTTCCCTGTGTCTGTCGCCATGGCGTCCTCCATTGTAATGAAGGTTCCCCGTCAGTCTTTTTTTGTACTTTTTTTATTTGATCACTCATCTTCTTTTATGCTTTCGAAGATATGCTTTTTCGATTGATGATAATATATGCTTTCTTGCTTGTTTTGTTTGTTTTCCTTTTGATTAGCTTTTACGGTGATGTTTTGTTTCAATTCTTCTGAAAAATGTAACTTGGGTGGTTTCTGAATTTCAGATATTTGTTAGCACCTTTTGACGTGTTGAGCTTCTACCTAATGATATGTTTTGTTTTTGTTCTCTTCCTCTGAAAATGGTTAATCTTTGCTGTGATGGTCTGCCTCAATTGTTTTTTGGGTAGTGATATTTCGAAGTCCTGAATGTTATTAGTTTATCTTATTTGTGTTGGGTTTTGAGCTCCATTGTTTGAACTATAAGGAAATACACAAGATTTTAAGGAAAAAATTTCTTTTCAAATAAGAAAAAAATTACGGGATTATAAGTCAGAACAATATCGACTAACGGGGTGAATTCAGTTACAATAATCTCCAACAAATATAAGGACATGATACTGTGTAGTAAATAATATAAAGAGTACAAAGTAAAAGAGAAGAAATATGGCCGGTAAAATATCCTTAACGATTATGAAAATAACGTATCCACGGTTGGTGAAAAATAGAATACGATTCGAAATTCAAATGGATGAGCAAATATTTATCTTCTCTCTTTTTTTCTCTCTTTCTCTTTTTTTTTTCTTACTGTATCAGAGCTTAATGTATCAAAAACTGTATTGGATTAACCCTAAAAGTACGTTAGGACAGTTTTCTATCATAAATACCGAATGAGCGCCTGTCAAGCATGAGCCCACTGTGTAATTGACGTATGAGTGCTCTTTGGGAGTGCATCAAGCATTGAGCAATATAGATGAAGGGTGCTCATGCATCCCTTAGACACTAACCATGTGTCTTCAATTTGGACAAACTGCATATGTGCGCTTCTTAGGTGCTTATCGAGCGTCACTAATCTGGATTTTTTGCACTCATGTGTGAATCAGGAGCCCATCAAGCTCTGCTCAACAGCTTTCCCCCGATCATGTAAGATGCATGGGTCATCGTATGTGCTACTAGACAATACATCACATAGGTATAGGACTCATAAGAGAATAGTCCACAATCCAATAAACTTCCTCTCACGATCTTGTGGGGGCCATCACCATTCTAACTATAGTTTGACAAGTTTTAAACTTTTTCCTTTGTATAACTTTGGTCAACATTCTCCTTAGTCCTGATCTTATTAAGTATTAGTAACTCCGAATCAATGATATTCCTCGTCTAATGATATCTCATATCAATATGCTTCGATTGGGAATGAAATGATAAGTTTTCACAAAAATTAATAGTATTTTGATTGTCGCAAAGTAGTACATATTACTTTTACTTGAAATCAAGTTCTCGAATAAATTTTCTCATCACAGCATCTCCTCACTTGTCTTTGTCACTGAAATAAATTTCGCTTTGGTGGTAGAGGGAGTAACACACTTCTGTAGTTTAAAATACTATGAAACAACTCTTCCTGTCAACATAATTAGATATCATGAGGTGGACTTCCGAGAGTCAATATCGCCAGTCATATCTGTGTCAATGTACCTAATCAAAAGTGGCTTGCTATTTTCAAAACACAAACATATCTTTAAAATTCTTTAGAGATACCTCAATATCTACTTTACCGCTGACTAATATTTCTTTCCGGGGTTAGAAATGAATCAGCTAACTGTTGTAATTGTATGAGTTATATTCAATCTTGTACGTACCATTGCATACATCAAATTGCCCATGATTGAAGAGCAAGGGACATGTATCATGTGTGTCTTTTTATCATCTATAGTAGGACATTGTCGATTACTAAATTTGAAGTGATTGGCCAATGGAGTGCTTACTTGCTTGGTTTTCTCCATATTAAACCCTTAAAAGCATCTTTTCGATGTAGCTCTCTTAGAACATATACAATTTCTTTGCTTTCTGGTAGAGAAATATTCTTATATCAATAATTTGCTTCGCCCTCTCCAAATCTTTCATGGAAAAGGATTTCCCAAGCAACTACTTTAATTTTGTCATCTGAGAGGCATTTTCTCTAATAAGAAGTATGTCCTCTATATAGAGTAAGAAAATGATGAAATTGTCTTCTGAAAACCTTTGAAAAAAGATATAGTGATCTGAAATAGTCTTTTGGTAATATTGACTCACCATTACAGATTTAAACTTTTTGTACCATTGTCTCAGGGCTTTGTTTTAGCTTGTAAAGGCTTTTCTTAATACGGCATACAAGGTGCTCATTTTCCTCAACATGGAATCCCTCCAACTATTCCATATAGATTTTCTTATCAAGATCATTATAAAGAAATACCGTCTACACATCTAACTGTTCAATTTCTAGATCAAGGATTGCTGCCAAACTAAGAACAAACCTAATAGAATATATCTTCACAACTGGAGCACAAATCTCCTCAAAGTTGATGCCTTTTCGCTGATTGAACTCTTTCACGATCAATCTTGCTTTGTACCTCGGATATAGGTTATTCTCATCGGACTTCAAATAAAAAACCTACTTGTTTTTTAAAGAACGTTTACCTCTAGGTAATTTGGTTAGCTCGAAAGTGTAGTTTTTTTGCAATGACTTTTTCTCATCTTGTATGGCTTCCATCCACTTCAACTTATACTCATCCCCTATTACATCAACAAAGCTTCAAGGTTCTTCGCTATTAATAAGCAACACATACTCGTCAGCTAATAGGTGAGAAGAGGTCCTTCGATTTCTTATAGATCATCAGAGTAGGATGGTCTCAGCCAATCTAGAAGCATCATGATGAGCACCATCATCCATAGTTGCATTGTCCACTCCATCAAGCGTAGGAGTCCTATGGTCTACTTCTCCTTCAATATCACCTCGATCACTATCTTCATCATGAATTGGTATCAGTGTCAAAGATTCAGGATTCATGTCGCAAAGTCAGCTGTTGTTATTATTAGAAATAACTTTCTTTGCTTTGTTGATATCTTCGATACTCTCATCCTCAACAAACATCACGTCCCTTTACCTTACAAGTTTATTCTCTATCAGATTATAAAACGGATAGCCTAACTCATCTTCTCCGAAATAGAAAAAGATGCATTATCTTATCTTTGACTCGAGCTTGGACCTTTTGTCCTTTGGGATATAGATGAAGTACTTGTATCCAAATATGTGCAAGTAGTTGGAGAATACCTTCTTTACAGACCACTCATTTTTTGGTATTTTGTCATTACATGGGTCACTTGGTAAAAAGTTGATTACGTGGGCCACAACATTTAAAGCTTCCCCCCAAAGTGAATCAGAGAGCTTTGTCTCTAAAAGTACACAATAAACTCTCTCAGTTAACGTTTTATTCATTCTCTCGGCCCCACCATTCAGTTATGGTGTCTTCGGTGAAGTCATTTGGTGTCAAATTTTGTGGGTTCGACAATATATATCAATTGCTCTAGTATATTCTCCTCTGTTATTGCTTCGAATGCACTTTAACTTCTTCCCTATTTGTCTCTCAACTAAGACATAAAATTAGTCGAATACATTAAGAAATTGATCCTTTGATTTTGTGGGACGTACTCATAATTTTCTTAAACAATTATTAATAAACATGATGAATAAAATGCTTTTCAGAGTGTCTTTACTTTGAGAGGGTCGCATATGTTGGTATAGACTAGCTTAAGAAGATCCGCTAAGTTAATCGCTTCTTTTTCTTTATGCACCAATAGAAGATCAGGTTTGATAATAATTGAAGCTCTATTATTATTTCGAGACTTTTTAGTATTTTTCTTGTTCCCATTAGCATTTTTACGCTTTCACTTATATTAATACTTCTTCATGTGTCCTTTTTTCCCGTAGTGGTAGTATTCGAGATTTTAATAATTCAATTTTGACTTCAGCTTTTCTCACCAGATTTTGGACCTCACCTTTTGTTTTTTTCTTGTGACTCTGTAACTAGCACGTTGAAGTGCGAGGAAGTAGAGCCTTGTGATTGTCTTCTTATGTCCTCATTCAGCACAGCATTTTTTGTTATTTCTAGAGTCGCTACACCATTTAGAGCGGTGTTGGTGATGATGATCTATATTACTTTCCATGAATCCAATAGTGGGTTTAGTAACCATAAGTCTAATAGTTTATCATCAAATTTGATACCCATGCTATTCAACTGATCGACACACCCTTGGAACTGGGAGTGTTGTTTCAAATTGCCACAACCAACAATTTGGGGCACACCTTTATTTTTTATCTTTAATACTTCAAAATTTTTGAAAGTATAAGATATGAAAAATTTTCTTTTTGGCGTCACATAGAGTGATGCGCTGTTATCAACCACCTAGTTTGTCTCATGATCCTCTAAGTTGATCGTTTCTTTTTCTTTGTGCACCAATAGACGATTAGATTTAGTAACAATTGAAGCTCTCTCATTATCTCAAAACTTTTTAATCTTTTTCTTGTACATGTCAGCATTTTCACAATTCTACTTATACTAATACTACTTCATGTATCCCTTTTTCCTGTAGTGGTGGCATTTGAGGTTTTGATACATCGATCGTAACTTATTTCAATTCTTCTCATCAAAATTCGGGCCTCGTCATTTATTTTTTTTCTTGTAACTCTGAGACTAGCATTTCAGAGTGCAAGGAAGTAGAGCCTTGTGATTGTCTTCTTATCTCCTCATTTAACACAGCATCTTTCACAATCTCCAAAGTCACAACACTATTTGGAGCGGTGTTAGTGATGGTGATTTGTATTACTTTTTATGAATCTGGTAGTGTGATCAACAACCACAAGCCTAATAGTTTATCATCAAATTTAATATCTATACTACTCAACTGATTAACACACCCTTAGAACTCGTTCAAATGGTCAGCTATTGAACTATCCTCCTAGTATCTCACTTGTATCAATTTTATCAAATGATACAATTTATTATTATTGGTCTTTGAAGCATAAAACACTTCAAGCTTTTCTCATAACGTTTTTTTAATGTATTTCATTTCGAATATGATTATACACATTATCATCAACAAAATATCGAATGTAGCAACAAATTTGTTCGTACGGAAAAGCCCATTCTTCCTCAATTTTGACTTGAGCTATTGAGTAGTAAATACCGGAAGATGCATTATTTTGATAAATAATAAATCCTTCATCTTGCTCCGCCAAGTATCATAGTTTGAGCCATTTAAGCAAATCATTTTATTTCCACCATCCATTTGTTCAAACAAATTTTAACACAATAATAGCAACTTATCTCTGATACCACTTGCTGGGTTTTGAACTCCTTTATTTAAACCATAAGGAGATAAATTAATAATGCACAATAAGACAATAGTAATCACAAATAATGAGATATAAAAAATTTTACGTAAAAAATCCTTTTCAAATGAAGGAAAAATTACAAGACTATAAATTTGAAAAATATTCACTGAGCAGTGAGTTTCGATTATAAAAACCCCCAACAAATATAAACGACACCTGTGTAGTAAATAAACTCAAGTAATAAATAGTATAAGATAAAAAAGAAAACATATGATCGGTAAAATGTTATTCACAACTATGAGAACAATATATCTAAAGTCGATAGAGAATGGAATACGATTCGAAACTCAAAATGATGAGCAAATTTTTCTCTTTTCTATTTTCTTTCTCTTTCTCTTCTTTTTCTTACTATGCCGGTACTCAATATTTCAAAAATCACATTGGATTAACCCTACAATTGTGTAAAGACAATTTTGTATTAGGAATAGTGCACGAGCGCCCGTTAAGCACGCATCAGGCATGCATTAGGTGTGAGCCCACTGTGCAATCAATGCAAGAGCGTCTCTCAGGTATATATCAGAAACTGAGCAATCTGGACGAAGTGCGCTCGTACATCCCTCAAGCACTACTTAGGTGCTTTCAATCTAGATAAACTGCACATGCATGCCTCTTAGGTGCTCCTCGGACCTCACTAATTTGGATAATTTGCGCATATACGTGGATCATATGCCTGTCATGTACCACTCAACAGTTTTCCCCCGATTAGGCCATTACGCATGTGTCATCGTGCGTGATATCAGACAATACATCAAATAGGTTTGAAACTCAAAATAGAGTAACCCACAACCTAATAATTTGTCTCAGCACAGTTTACAATTATGATGACATTTTCCTTTCAATATTTCTTTCCATTGAAGTATATGGGAAATAATATATGAACTATAAATCTTTGTTCATGCTTGATTTGTTTTCCATTGTATATTTAAGAGTTTTCTCAATATATTTTCACTTTGTTCTATATATTCTACTTGGTGTTGTATGGTAGATTACTTATGCATGCACAAAGAGGGAAAGGAAAAGCTCGATTCATTCAAAGCTGATGTTTTTATCCCATATGATTCCAGTCTCTGATACACTGACCTGAGAAAGTGGCAAGGACTACCATTACAACTTCACTTGATTGTTTATGTAACAATAGATATTGTGGCCATCATTTAGATGGAAATGTTGTCATTTTAAGCATAATCTCTATTTCGTGGATTGCATTGCCTCAGTGACTGTGTTTTCTTTGTTTTCCTTAAGGGTAATCTAGCATTGAGAGCTAGTCTAAGATTGATTTCCCTTTATTTCATTGCAAGTCGTGGGTTTGCACTGGTGACAGACCAATGCGCTTTGTTGGTCAGTGTACAAGAACAGTATGACATATCATAGTCATGGGTTTCCCGTTCTACCATGTCTTTTGTGGTCACATTTTCTTTTCTTAGCGAATATCTAACTGTATCTTGATGCTTCCTTCTATACTTGTGAAATATAGTTTGTCCCTGATCAAATTTCATATGTTGGTATCATCTGATCAATTTACAAAATTCCATTTCCTTGGAAGCAGCTCCCTATATGTTCAGAGATTTGAGCAGTTTTAAATGAATAGAGGACCTGGTATCTGTGAGGCATCACAACTTCTTGCGTGCTTGCCTTTTTTCTATTTTATCTGTCCCTTTGTTGAGCCTTGGGAAATAAGAGTTTGGAAACGGTGAACTGCATATTATGTCTTACCACATGAGCAATAATAATCTGCAAATCTAATTATTTTTTGAAATATATTGCTTTCAAAATTATGAATTATGCTCGAAGTTTTGTCCCTGTAAAAGCCATATGTTTATCTGATATCCATAGCATTTTATGTGCCACAGATTGTCAAAAATTGCTTTTCAAATTCGTAACAAATAGATATTCTACATTCAGATTACGTTTAGCACTAGGCTAATTTGCTTAAATGACGTAAGCAATGGTTAAATATATGATATCATTCATCCTTATTGTGTATTATTTCTTTTTGTGTTGCTAAGAACCTTAAATTATTGACATGTCATCTAATTGTTATTGGCTTATTTTTCTTTTTACATATATGGATACACGTATTAAGGTTAAATATGCGGGTATCCTTGGGCGCTTCAATGTCCAACCTGATGGAGATCAGCTGTTGGATCTTGATATGGAGGGATTAAGGGAAAAGATCCACTCTTTCTTCAATTTTACGCTTGATGCTGCTTTTACAGTGGCCTATGTTGACAGAAGATCTTGATACAGTAACCCTTGCTGAAAATAAGGATCTGCATGATGTTTTGAAACAGCGTCTAAATTCAGCAAGGATCAATGCCCAGCTCAATTCTAATGAGCGTGGTGCATCACAAGTTAGGCCAAGTGGAAGTTCTATGCCAATTAAACCGTCTAAAGTTCATGATGCCATGCCAAACCTACAAAAATTCCATCGCTTAAGTCTTAAGATCTACGCTTGAACCACTTTGTGAGCCCTTGTTGAAGCTATGTATCTACGCTTGAACCACTTTGTGAGGCCTTGTTGAAGCTATGTATTAACATCGCAGCGAAAACTGCATCTTCGCCTATACTTTCTGAGCTCCTTGACAGTTTCACAAAGGTGGAAAAGTTTTACTTCACTCAGGAGGAAGCTTCTCAGAAGCTTAAAAAACCATTAACACAGATAAGTGCTGAGGCCTCACAGGATCAAGGGACAGAGACAGCTTCCAACATCAGTCAAGGTCAAGTAGTTGAGAACACGTTCTTGGTAAATTTGGTATGTCAGTTTTGTGGATCTTAATAACCTTCCTAGTGGTTTCGTCCCCCAGAGTAGCACAAATGTCAACTGTGAAGCTACACAATGCAAATTATCTACTGGCGATGACATGTTGGCTGCCAAAGGGAAATGTGGTTGCTGTTTTGACTCGTCAAAGGTGGCTGAAAATTCTCATATTTTGTCCCACAAACCATTGAAGTCAGTCATGGAGAAAGTTAGGAAATCTCTCGTGGAGTTGGGAGCTCATCATCATCATCTTTGGTTTTGAATCCTTAATGAATGCCCATTTAGGGCGATTCCATTACTGGACCACGGTTCAAGTCCAAAGTGTGAGACATTGTGTTATCTCTTTGCTGTAGGCTTTTGTCAGATTTTAGCCTAAGTAATCATGAAGTTATTGTCTTCATTTTCTCATTGCGGGAAAGGAAACTACGACTTGTGCAGTACCTGTTTTGGCCAAAGGGTGGCATTGTCGATTAGATTAGAATATATTTTTCCTCAACAAGTCGGCACCCATGGTCATCTATAGTTTTCTCTGATCCTGTACGTAGATTTCTCTCGTCCGCTGTCCTATGTTAGTCTGTCCTATTTTGGACTGTTTCCACCAATTTTCACATTCATTTTCAGATGATCCCACAATTTTGGGAATCAGCTCCCCCAGTTCCATCCTTCCTGAGGTTTGTGTTGGGGTTGGTTATTCTCTTATAGGTGACCCAATAAACGACACGTCATTGGTGGATTACTCAAATTTTGTATGATATTCGGAGTGTTGCAAACTGATTGCAGCAAATACCATGGATAGTCATTTGCCAGAGAAGTCAAATCTCGGAGGAGGCTGTTTGTCGGAGTGGCAAATCTCAGAGCGTCCGTTTGTCAAAGAAGACAAATCTCGAAGAAGTCCATTTGCTGAAGAAGGCAAATCTCGAAGTGACCATTTGTCGGAGCTGACAAATCTCGGAGAGACTGATTTGCCAAAGTAGGCAATTGCCAAAGGGGCAATTGCTGGGGCAGCCAAGCATGGCTGCAAGAGTACGGTTGGCTGGCGTTCGGGCAGTAAAAGCTGGTCAACGAGAGGTTGATCGGCTGAGAGTAGAATCCAATCAACGGAATATTAACCGACTGAGTCATGGCCCAAGGACTTTGTAAACTGCATTGGGTGCAAGCAAGGGTGTAGAGACCAACTGAGGGCGCCAGTTCAGAGGGAATGATCTGGTAAAGTTGGTAGACTTGCAGACCATGTACCAAAAGTTGCTTGCAAAGTGGCAGGAAGCAATTTGCAGACAAGGTAGCAGATGGCAGAGCTTTTGATGTACGCAACTTGGCGTGCAAGGCATGCATGTTATGGAACTTGGGTTAGACCTCATTATAAAGCGCACCAGGCGCTAGAGAAGAATGTGAGTAGGTGGTGCAGCAGTGTGAGGTAACTGCGGTGAAGCTACGTTGCTGCAGAACGAGGAGGCTAAGTGTTCTCTGAAAGCCTCATCCTCCGTTGTTCATAGTCCACTCTACGCTATGTAGAAGAGAGTTGTGAGAAAAAAAAAACGTAAGAGAGAATTGTATTTTTACTCTCATTTTGTTCTTAGCTCTTCTAGAGGCTTTTGTAGCCAGAGGTTTCTGTAACCATTTTATATTGTAAAATTTGTTTATAGACTAAGTGTCCTATTATTTTTCCTTTCAATTTGTGATGGGTTTCTACGTCAAAAATATTGTGCATTTTTTATTCTTTATACCCACTAAATTAGTAGCTGACAATGACGGGAGGATTCGGATTTTCGCTGCGCCGAATCGGTTAAATCCGGTTGTTGAACCCCAACACGTGGTATTAAAGACAGGTTGATGGTGTCTCAGGGTTTGATGGTGTCATCAACGAGGAGCTTGTCATTTGGTGTGACAAGGGAAGGAACGGTAACAGTACAACAGAGCCAGCAGGGCCAATGGCGTAGTTGAGTAGGACCAAAGGCAAAACCAACAGGGCCAAAGGGTCGGAGCTGAGCAGGGCCAACGGCGGAGCCAGCAGGACCAATGAAGGAGTTGAGTTGGCGAAGGCGGAATGCAATGGAGAATGATTCGATTGCGGGGGAAGAAGTTGAAGGAGAGTTGGACTACTCCAAGTTCAGTGGAGCGGAAAAAGGTATCATTCAAACTTGTGATGGCCAATGCCGGGATTCCAATTGGGAAAAAGTTGCTGGAAGGCAGGCGATGACGTTCGCTAGGTAAAGGCAAAAGTTTTTTCCCCACAAGGTCATGCGGAAAAGTTTGTTGGGGTTATTCACTCCCTTATGGGTGACTCATCAAACGGACATGTCATCAGTGGATCACACAGGTTTTGTGTGATATTTAGAGTGCTGCAAACTGGTTGCAGCAAAGACCAAGGATGACCGTTTGTCGGAGAAGAAAAATTTCGGAGGAGACCATTTTTCGTAGTAGTAAATCTCGGAGTGTTCGTTTGCCGGACAAGGCAAATCTCGGAGTGACCGTTTGCCAAAGCAAGTAAATCTCGAAGAGACCAATTTATCGGAGTGGGCAAATATTTGAATAACAATTGCCAGAAAGGCAATTGTCGGAGTAGCCAGGCAGGGCTGCAAGAGTATAGCTAGCCGACAGCAGGGCGGTAGAAGCCAGTCAATGGGAGGTTGACTGGCTAAGAGTAGAATCCAGTCAACAAGAGGTTCACCGGCTGAGAGAAGAATTCTGTCAACGGGATGTTGATCGGCTGAGTCAAGACCCAAGAACTTTGTAAACTGCATTGGGCGCAAGCAAGAGTGTAGAAACCAACTGAGGGCGCCAGTTCAGAGGGAACGATCTGGTAGAGTTGGTAGACTTGCAGACTATACGCCGAAAGTTGCCTGCAAAGTGGTAGGAAGCAGCTTGTAGACAAGTTGGCAGATGGCAGAGCTTTTGATACATGCAACCTGGCGTGCAGAGCATGCATGCTGCGGAACTTGATCTAAATCTCACTATAAAGCGCATCAGGCCCAGGAGAAGAATGTGAGTAGCGTGGTGCAGTAGTGTGAGGCAGCAGCGATGAAGCTGTGTTGCTGCAGAACAAGGAGGAGACTAAGTGCTCTCCAAAAGCCTCCTACGCCGTTGTTCACAGTCCACTCCACATTATATAGAAGAGAGTTGTGAGAAAAGAAAAACGTAAAAGAGAATTGTGTTCTTACTTTTATTTTATTCTTAGTTCTTCGAGAGGCTTTGGTAGCCAAGGATTTCTACAATCATTTCACATAGTGAAAATTTATTTATGGACTAAATGTCTAGTCGTTTTTCTCTTTGGTTTATGAAGGGTTTCCACGTTAAAAATATTATGTATTTTTTATTTTTTATTCCCACTAAATTGGTAGCTGATGATGACAGGGGAGTTCGAGTTTCCGCTGCCCCAAATCAGGTAAATCCAGTTGTCGAACTCCAATAGTTTAGTAGATTGAAAAAAATACTGAAAACTATGCATGATGAGGGGCCACCTACAAGGAAAATGGATGCACATTTTAGGCTTGATAGCTGCTTCGTTGTGGAAGTTAATGTTATGGACGGAAGAACTATGGCTCCAAAAAATTGGTTTTACTTAGATTTGGCAGTTGCGCAACAATGGAAGGGATTCGTGGCCTTGTGGACCACAACTTTTCTGGATTTGTGGAGACCATTTTAGTGATTCAGATTCAGTTGAGGTTAAGGTATCTGGTTGACAACTGACTGCCATGAATTTTCAATCTAATGATTATAGTGTCTATATTGATATTGATTGAGATCATATCATATTATCTGTACTAGGTGATATATATCAATATTATCTATTAAGGACAATTTTTTCCTCTTGACCACATTAAAACTAAGCTTATATTTTGACATCTGACCCTCTTTTATGGTAATTATCATATTTGTAGAATAAATTTTATCAAAAATTGAGCTTTTTAGGCATTTATAATATACCCAGAAGGCCTACAAAATGTGTATGTAGAGGTTTAAGAAGTGGAAAAAAAAAAAAAAAA
>JAODPA010033311.1:0-12364 GCA_025585075.1 Nepenthes mirabilis | reverse complement strand
AAAGAGAGATGAGGGCTCACCAGGAGCGGCAGCAACCGCAGCGGGAGTGGCGGCAGCTCGCAAGCATTGTGACGGCAGTCGGAGGCGGTGCAGCAGCCGTGTGCAAGGAGAAAACCGCGCAAAGGAGGAGAGGAGAAAACGGAGGTCCCGAGTCCAATTCCTACTACGAACCAGTTAGGAAAGTGTTAGATCTGGTCGTGGTAAGTGCACTCATACCCTTTTTCTTCTGTTCTTTTGATTTTTATTCGATCTCCTTCGGATATTATTGTCCCGATACCCAATCCATGTCTATATTTACGATGCCCATAGCTTAATTATTCACATATATGAATTTCATGTCTGAATTTGAGGATTTATATCGATTTTTACATATAAACCCTAACCCCGCACTTGAGTGGTTTCGGCCCCCAATTTTTGGGGCTTTTGCATAAATTGGGCCTAAAATATCCTTACCCATATCCTATATAAGTTAATTTATCAATTGGATACTCAATTTGGTGGATTTATATGGATTTTCGTTCACGAAACCCAAGACCCGCGCCTAAACCTTGTTTAAGCACATATTTCAAGTTTTATACATAAATTAAATTGAGATTATGATTACCTATGACTTGAATTTGATAATCTACACATTGGATGCCTTAATTTTTTAGAATTGTCCGATATGCACAACTAGGTACTATTCATACGTGATTACTATTCATTGGATCTCAATTGGTAAATTTTGCGTAAATTTCGCATTGTCTAATTGTTAATTAAGCTGTATGTACATTTGCACATGTTTAATTATTATTCTGGAATCATGTTCATTAATTAATTTTGAATGAAATGTGATCCGGAAGCCTCTAAAGTTATGATTGTCCCTCGGTGGTAAGAATCTCTATTCTTCACTATGTTTATGATATTCGTATATGCAAAATAAGTCATGAGAAGATTTAAATCCAAAAGAAAGATAAAAGTTACACAAGTATACAGAGGAAACGTCACAAATTGATATGATATATGGTTCATTCTCCTGGAGTGAGAACCATGTGAAAGAAATATGGTGAACCTTCCCTCAAAGAATATGAAATCATAAAACTAGAACCACGGATGTATGTTTAGAAGGTAGTATCCCCTGGCATGTCATTGATATTACAATGAAGACTCAAGGATTACCTTGGTTACGTATCCTGGCCGCTTATTGAAACGGGTGATATACTTAACAAGCCTTAGAATAATACTATGGAAAGACAATGACTGCCTCTGAACCATGGGAGATTAGGATAGCGTTTTATTGGCCCTGTTTACAGGCATTATCTGGATGGCCCCTCCTCTGAATCGATAATAAGAGCTCACTGCATTAAATCATATGGAGTATCACGATCATTTCCTCGTCCTCCTGCATCATTAGCTAGTACGGTCTATTGGTCCTGGTCCACAAACATAAGTAATTATGCATGATCTACATCCCAAAAAAGAAGGATAAAACGTGAAAAGTTAATTATGTTTCAAAAAGCATATTTGATCATATTTTATATTTATGCATCCTCATCATACTCATATATCTTTCCTTTACTTTATTTTGCATGTATCGTTATTGCCTTTGATCATATAGCACTTGTTGGACTCACCCTTACTTCTCCTTATCTCCAATTTATCACAGGTCTTATATATCCAACGGGACAATATAGAGATTAAAATTTGACTAAGTTTGGATTTAAAAGATCATGTCGAAGATTTAAAAATTTTAGTTTTATTTATATCATGGGAATTGTATATATTTATATTTCAATTAGACTCATTAATGTATATTGTACATGAGGATGATGATCTAATAGTTTAGATTCCGCTATAATTAGATTTATTTATATTTTCGCAGATTATTGTGGTTTGTATCAAATACCTAGTGGCATTCTCTTTGGCCAATGTTGTGTTTAGATATACAGCGTAAAAACTACGATTTATATGTGGCAATTAGATCCTGTATAGTTTTGTGTATTGTTGATTGTATGATTTTGGATGTGGGTATTATTGGATATATTTTATTTTGTACAAGAGATTATACCGGTTTTGTATTGGCAGATATCTGTATTACAGATGAAACTCTACCGAATTTTCGACAAAGAAATACGGTCCGTCACATTATCGTCTCTCAATGGGGAATCGAGGTAAACCCAGAGAAGATAAAAGTCCTCATGGATATGACCCCGCCTCAGAATGTGAAGGATGTCCAGAGGCTAACCAGGAGATTGGTAGCATTCTCCCGTTTTCTGGCCAAGTCTAGAGACAAATACCTTCCTTTCTTCAAGGCCTGGAGGGGACGAAGCCGAACGGATTCCAATGGACGGCAAAATGTTAAGCCGCTTTTGACGAACTGAAAGAGTGCCTGGCGAACCCACCTTTCCTAACGTCACCAAGAGAGGGTCATGAGTTGTACCTATACTTAGCTGTTTTAGAGGCGACATTGAGTTCTGTTTTAATACGTCTGGAGTCTGACGTGCAGCGGGCAATTTACTACATCAGTAAAACGTTGACTGGTGCTGAGACTCGTTATCCCCATGTCGAGGAGATTGTGTTGGCACTCGTCTTCTTTGCCAAAAAATTGCAACCCTACTTTCAGGCGCACTGGATAATTGTCCTCACCGACTAGCCATCAAATGGCATCCTATAAAAGCCCAATGTTTTAGGGTGGTTGGTTAAGTGGGCCATCAAATTGGGAGAGTTTGATATTGAGTTCAAGCCAATGCCGGCCACCAAAAAGCAGGCGATGGGAAACTTCATCATCACGACCATGATCGCAATCCCCAATATAGACTACACCAGCGATGCCGACCACCAAACCAAAGCACCAGATTGGGTCCTTTATGTAGATGGCTCTTCAACAAACTCTGATAGTGGGGCCGGAGTGATCCTGAGGACCTCTAACGGGTTCAAAGTGAAATACTCCTTGAAACTTGGGTACAAAACCCTGCTCGCAAGTTTGCGGCTTGATAATGAATGCTCGGTTAGACATTTGACTGTCTGCAGCGATTCAGAATTGGTCGTCAACCAGGTCTGTGAAAACTTCGAGGCGTCCAACCCTCTGTGGCTAGATACCTGGCTAAAGTAAAGAGTGTGATCTAAAAATTTGACAAGCTCGATATGGTTCACATCCCAAGGGTTGAAAATTGGAAGGTCGACCAACTTGCAATGGCAACGACCACAGAGAATCCAGAATAGTACTCAAGGGATATGTGAGAGATCTTAAGGACTCCCAGCATAGATGAACAAGAAGCGATGCAGGTCTCCGACGGTGAAAACTAGATGTCGCCTTATTAGAAGTTTCTCATGAGCGAATCCCCACCCGAAAACCCAAACGAGGCCAAACGCATAAAAAAGGCAACTGGCTGGTATACCATCGTGGATGAAAAGTTATACCGTTGGTGGTATTCGACCCCTTACCTTCTATGTCTTCCGCCGAAGGAGGCCGACTACGCATTGAGCGAGATCCACTTAAGAATCTGTGGGTCACACATTGACAATAAGAACATTGCCTTCAAGGTGATGCACCAATAATACTATTGGCCGACCATAAAAAAAGACGTCGTGAAATTCATGAAGAGGTGTGAGAATCGCCAAATCCATAGCAACATTCACTATCAACCGCTCACGAAGCTGAGAGCACTCCAGGCACCCTAACCGTTCGAACAATGGGGACTCGACATTCTCGACCTATTTCCCATTGCATCCAGATAGGGAAAGTTTATTGTGGAAGGCATCGACTATTTCACAAAATGGGTCGAGGCCGCCCCGTTGGCCGAAATAATTGAACAGAATGCCACGAAATTCGTCTAGCAAAATATATTTTGCACATTTGGGATTCTTGAGGTCATCGTGATTGACAATGAAACACAATTTACCGACAAGCACTTTACCAAATATTGCACCAATTTGGGCGTCAGATTAGTCCACACTGCGATAGCATATCCGTAGGTAAATGGATAAGTGAAGGTCACCAACCTGACATTGCTGCACGAACTGAAGAACAAAATTAATGACGCAGGGAGCTCCTAGGTGGACGAGCTGCCCTTCATGTTGTGGTCTTACAAGACAACGACTAAAGAATCAACGCGTGAAATGACTTTCGGTCTCTGCTGTGGAACTGAGGCTGTAATCCCGATCAAGACCAGCCTCCCGAGTCTCTAGGTCGAGGCCTTTGACCCACTTGAAAACTCTCAACGGCTCAGCGAACACTTAGACTTGTTGGACGAAGCGCGGGACGCGGCTAGGATGTACACGATTGCCTACCAACAGTGAATCGTCCGATATTACAACAAAAAAGTAAAGGCACAGCAATTCGAGGTGGGAGATCTAGCCCTGTGAAACATGAAAGCCACTAAAAAGGTAGCTAACAGGAACAAACTCTCCCCAAATAGGGAAGGCCCATTCCTCGTCTTAGTAGTACAGCGGAATGGAGCATCCAAACTTTGAGCCCAAAATTGCAAGCTAATCCCAAGGACATTGAATGCCGTCCATCTAAAAAGGTACTACCAATAATATTCGCACTAGGCCAAGGTAGGTCATGCGTATGTTAATGATTGCATGTAACATTGTACCACGTTTAATAGAATGATTCATTTCTCACATATTTCTATGGTTTCAATTTCTTTTTTTTCTCATATGAATGCTTGCATGAAATTGCATGAAAACAGATGATCTAAACTCCCCGTAAGTTGGGTGGGCTTTCACTCACCTGCAGTTAAACCATGGTCCCATGGTCCCATACCAAGTAGCCCGTAACCGTTCAGATTAAACCTCGATCCCAAACCAAGTGGCCCGTGAGCGGTCAAATTAAACATCGATCCCAGATCAAGTGACCCGTATGCGGTCAGGTTAATCCTCGGTCTCAAACCGAGCAAGTCATAAGCGGTCGAATTAAACCTTAGTTATATACTAAGCAGACCATTCGTGGTCAAATAAGAAACCTTAGGAGGCTTTTATGGCACGCGTGCGACAACCTCCTCCCACAGGAGAAAGCACCGTCTGTCTGCAATAATCAATAAATCAGAGTTAAGAGGGGAAGAACGCCGCATACTCCAATAATGAGCAGGATGCCTGGAATTACGATATAAGTGCAGCCATCCGAGACAAAAGCATTATCAAACCAAGAAAAATAATGTATATACTGCCGTTTTATATTCACAAAAATATACAACGCACAAGGTGGCACCAAACGGCATAGATATGCTTTTAGTGTCATTCAAAGGCACCATAGGCACAAGAAGTAATCTACACCAACAATTTATTTAGGTGACTGCCCGAAAGGGAAGCCCTCAAATCAGCACACGTATCACAATGGAAGTTTCAGCATCATGGCATGCGACATCTCAGCGGAAGAAGAAATCCTCCTCCTAACCTTCACAGCAGTGAATGACGTCTGCATCCTCTTGGATGGAAAGGATCCCTTCAAATGGCGGGTAGCCCTCCCTACTGCCTAAAGAAGGTGGCGAGGCACGATGGCTATAAAAAACCCTGATGGCACACTCCAAAGACACACTTTCTCCATTACTCAAACTCTCGCAAGCAAGCCATCCTTTGAGCAACCAATTGCTATTCTCTTCCCCATTACTCATTCCCAACAAACCCAGTGGTCGAAAAAGCCGCTCTCCACGAGTGCACTATGACCTAAAGTCACTCCACGCTGAGTGCACCTCTGAACTAGACTCACAAATCCCTTTCCCAACTTCAGGTATTTTATGGAGGCTTGGTTTCATACCTTAAAATATATAAGAAGGACAGAGGAGAGTGGTTCTAAGAACTTACTACAGATAGTGTCACGACCTAAATTATATATCTTGATGCGTACTGGATCTATGCTTGAACAGATTCGAGTCGAAGGGTGCATCGAATTTCGGTCTTCATTCACTTAGTTTTGGGTCCTACATACCATAATTTCAAACAAGAGGTCAGATGAAGGCGGAATTTGATCCCACCAAAAAAACTCCGATACACAAGTCAGTAATTAACCTTCTAAAGTGAGAAGGTGGATGCAATTGATATAATATGAATGCTGATGAGTGTTTGTGTAGGTGAGAGAGTACTCATGAGATAAGTAACTTACGTGGTTACTCGTGAAGAGCAGAACCTCTCAGTACAAAGTTTGCTTAGAACTGGTAGTTGAGAGAGAGAGAGAGCTTGAAGGCTCAAGAGTTAGAGAACTTCTGAGAGCTCGAGATTACTTGAAGGCTTTTTGCGGGCGTTCAAGAGCATATTCGAGAGCGTCACTTTGAAGGGAACGTCCATGGCCTTTTATAGTCATGGCCCTGGGCTGCCTTCCTTACGCAGAAGAATTGAATGCACGTACTCTACTATGGATTGTTGTCTTCCTTGGCGCAGGCGTGAGCGCCTTTCTGGCTATAACGATTCAAGAAATTAATCTCCCTCCTTCTATGTTTTGTAACAGCCAAGATTTTCAGCAAACAACGCACAGATTCTAATACCTTCCTCCTGGGATGTGCACTAATTCTGAAGGTGACCGTTATAGAAGAGCTTGCCTTCTTAGAGATGTAAAAAATTAGGAAAGATGACCGTTGTGGCTCTGAGATAAACATGTGAACCAATTAGTGCTTAGGCGGCGTGCGTCTTGGGTCCCAACTGGTCTACTGGCCACCTCTCTGGTCAACAAAAGTATTGATCGTTCTAGGCTTTAATGGGTCATCCTGCTCTTAGCCATCTGCCAACCCACTTGCTCTTCATCCGGTCAACGGTAGCATTAACCGTCCAGGCAAAATTGGGCCGTTGTGGATTTGAGTCATTTCCTCCTTTGTGGGTCAGCCCAATACTGGTGTCCCCATCACTAGCCCCCATACTAGTGGCTTGAGATTTTGGCCTCCAGCATATTCATAATGAGATGTTTCTAGGTGGGCAACTTGCTCGAGACAGCTTGAAACTAGCAGTGGCACTCGGTCTCCTAATTACGTCACTTGCAACTGTTCATAGTAACACCAAGATCTGGGGAACTAAACTGGAGAAAATGTTCATCGGGTTCATTGACCGTTCTAGTAACAATTTGGAGAACCCAGCAGGAACAGAAGCGTTGACCGGATTCACTAACCGTTCTCGCCAGAATCTAGAGAACTGAACATGAAGAATAGCATTGACCGGAATCTTTGACCGTTCTAACCACAATTCGAGGAACTTATTGGAATTAAAACGACACGCCATCGTGATGTCGGACTATAAGATAAAAAGTTTGCCACGTGTCAACACACAATGAATTTATAATCCCGGTAATTGATTCTGCAGGAGATCTGATTTGACTGTACCCTTTTCGGATGCGACACGTGTCCGCCATAATGGGCATGCTTTTTTGAAGCATTGCCTTACCAACAGTTGCGTGCCTTTATAATAACCAGTCCGTTCGTTCAACTTTTCCACACTGAAAATTTTCTGTCTCTGCTACTCTTCTTACCTTCGTTTCCATGGCTCCTTCTGTTGTTGAGATTACTTCTGTGATTACCCCTGGTAAGGTGAGAGAGTTGTATGTGAAGTTTAACATTTCATGTGAGATCATCCCCGTAATACCCGGTGAGCACAAGGCTGTATCACTACGTACAAGGCTCATCTGAGGAGTGAGCTTCACATCCCCATCCCAGAGGAGTTGCTGGACATCTTTACAGCGCTCAAAGTTCCTATCGCACGGCTCCATGCCAATGCCGTGTGTTACCTTTGCATGCTATGCATCTTCCCATAGCACTATTCACGGATGCTAAAGAAGGCGATTAGGGTGATATTTCGATTCACCGAGAGTGGAAACTGGATCTCTCTATCCCCCTAGAGACCTTCCCGTCAGTGAGGCCATCTATGATTCGTTGAGGAATTGGAAAGACTGCTACTTCTTTGTGTGCATCGTTGACTCGTGGCACTTGTCCTGGGATTGGGGCAAGGTTCCCGGTGCGTTCACCGGGTTGCCCAAGAAGGCTGAGGTGGAGGCTGTGGAGCCACTGCTAGAGTTGGTGAGGAAATATACTAATGAGTTTAAGAGGTGTCATTTGGTTTCCAGGGGAAAGCCAAGAAAGCTCATTGGAGACCTCCTTTGTCAGTCCAGAAGATCAAACCACTACCGCCGGATGCCTCACAGCACAAGTGGAGGGCTGGCGCCATTTCCATTAATGTAGCTATTGCACCTTCCACCAGCGATGCTCCTAACAGTCCAAGGCAAAAAAGGGTTGCGACGATAGTGCCTTCTTCCTCATTCTCCATAGAGTCGGATTACGTAACGGCTGGGTGACTTACTGGAGCCAGAGAGCGTTCCGGAGTAGAGGCAGCTGTGGAGGAGTATGAGGCCATGCTACACGCCGCCGCAAGTGGCGTGATCATTGCGCTACCACAGCCAGTGGACTTGGCGGCGCAAGCTGCGACGACGGAGTAGCCACCTGTAGCCGCTAGGATGGAGCTGGCTGATGATCTGCAAGTTAAGTTGGAGGAACCAACCTTAGACCAGCTTCCTACACCTGATGAACCAGCCACCGGAGAGCTTTTTGAAGCGGCTGACCTTAGTGATGACTTACGGAGGAAATTACTGCAAGGCTTCAGTGGAGCGTGCTGAGGAGGCTGCCGCTCCCAGTCCTCCGCCATCAGCCCTAAGGTCACAGAGCAGGTCAATAAGGAGGCAGCGAAAAGTCTGCCCAGTAACTTTTCAAAGCATTCCTTCTCTTCTTCCTTTGTCGTTGTGGTTTAACTCCTTTAATTTCTGGTAGGATGCAAAAGTTATGGGCGCAATAGGCAAGGGACCGCGTCAATGGGACCAAGTGATCCAAGATCACGAGGAAACGATTGCTTGGTTCGAGGAGGAGGTGGACCTACTGAGCACCCAGCACTAGGAAGAGAAGGCTGCTCTCTAGTCGGAGTTGTCTAAGCTAAGAGCAAAAATTACGAGGTTGGTACAATACTTGGTGATGCGTTTTTTCGAGAATTGGGTTCCGTTGTCTGTCACAATGACCTCAGAAACGCCAAATCTGCACACTATATTTGGTGGATGAATTCTAATGTATTGTTCCCAGTGATCTTGATCAGCAGGGCGGCTTCAAACTATTTGGTGAAATAGTTAATGCCTGCGATGATGAACTTCCTTTTTCCCAGTCCCGATGAAAAATTGGCCGAGAATATCAAGCCCTATTGCACAAAAGGCCAAAGAGCTTGGAGGGATCTCAACTCTGTAGATGGCTGGTGGTGAAGATTACCGTGAAGCTGACAATTCTCACACTTCTTCACGAACTCTAGAATGTCCTTTTTCATCGAAGGCCAATAATATCCCTGGCGCATAACCTTGAACACTAAGTTATTACCGCTGACATATGATCCACATATCCTAAGATAGACTTTCTCAAAGCATAGTCAGCCTTTTCGGGAGTAAAACGCCACAGGTATGAAGTCGAGTAGCCACAGCAGTAGAGCCGTCCATTGACTATGGTGTACCAACCAGCCATATTTTTAATCCGCTTGGCTTCGTCCGCGTTCTCTTGCAGTGCTCTGTCCGCCAGATATCTCCAATAATGTGTCATCCAGTTTTCGGCATTGGAGACTTGCATTACTTCTTACTCCTCTACACTGGGAGTGCTCAAAACCTTCATCATGTCCCTTGAGTACTGCTTAGAACCATCAACCGCCGCTGCTCTGGTGAGTTTACCGGCTTTCCAGTTCTCAATTTTGGGAACGTGGACTAGGGCCTACAAGAACTTGGCTTTGACGCACAGAGACTTATTCAAGCACCTGGCCCACAAGAACCCGCAAACCTTTCGGAAAGCGGAGTTTATTACTAGGGCTTACGTAGCCGTCGAGGAGGCTAAAAAGGCAAAGTGTCCTGAGAGAACCGACTAGCCTTGCTCTTTTTCGGCCGATGGAAAGAGGACGAATAGTGGCGGTGACAAGCTCCGCTGGAAGTAGCACAAGATCGAAGCAGTAGACTGCAATGAGTACAGGATGATCAACCTAACTCCCCTCAACGACATACGGGCCAACGTCCTCACGCAGATCCATGATGAAAAATTCCTCAGGTGGCCAAAACCATGGAAGAACGTGGAAAGAGGATATCCAGCTAAGTACTGTGATTTTCATCGATCTTCTAGACACACCACAGAGGATTGCAAGACACTCAAGTGAGAGATTGAGGAGCTCGCCCAGAGGAGCCATCTCACTGGGTTCATCAAGAACCCTAGGCAGAGTTCTAGCACCTCAGGCGGAGAAGGACTAGATCCATCCCAACCACGCAATTGGATTGCAGCTGGCATGGTTAACATGATCACAACTAGACCAGCCAAGATCCAAGTAAATCACAAGGAACGGCAACCCGGACGGAAGAAGCAGAAGACGGAAGAAAATGTCATTAGTTTTAGGGATAGTGACATGAATCATGTTACTTCCCCACACGCTAATCCCCTTATTGTATCGACACTCGTTTCAGACCGTACAGTAGATTACCAACTGAAACGAGTTTTCATTGATAATGAAAGTTCTAAGGATTTACTCTATCTCGATACTTTCTCTAAACTTGAATTAAAAAAGAACCAATTAAAGCCTGCCGAAGGGCCACTGTACGGCCTAGACAATGAGCCTGTGGCCATCTAAGGAATGATACAGTTGGAGGTCACCCTGGACACGTGCCCTAGAACGACAAGTCATACATTCACATTCTTGGTCGTCGACTTGTCCTCCACGTATAACACTATCCTAGGCAGGCCATGCCTAGCAGTATTTGGAGCCGTCACTTTGATACCGCATTTAAAAATAAAATTTTCAATAACATGCGGTATTGGTGAAGTGTTGGGTAACCAAGTGATTGGGCGGACATGTTATATATCCTAGATTGCACCAAGTAGCAGCGAATAGCCTACAAGAGAGTTGGACCACCAAGACGAGACAGCCTTGTAGCAGGCGCAACCCGGCGAGGCAACTAACCCAGTACCACTAAACCCGAGGACCCAGAGAGGTGTGTGCAGATTGGGGACTCACTCGTCGGAGTATTGTATGACGAGCTAATAGTGTTCTTGAGACAGAATGCTAATATTTTCACGTGGACACCCGCTGACATGCCTAGGATTTCGGTTGGAGTAATGGTCTACAAGTTGGGCCTCAATCCCAGCCATAAACCCATTAGGCAAAAGCGGAGGAACCATTCCATGGAGAAGCTCATCGCCATCCGGGAAGAAGTGAAGAAGCTTCTGGACAGCAGCTTCATTAGAGAAGTCCAATACCCGAATTGACTATCCAACATCGTCCTAGTAAAGAAGAGCAGTGGGAAATGGAAAATATAAATCGACTTCACCAACGTCAACAAAGCCTACCCAAAAGACAGCTTCCCTATTCCCATGATCGACCTGTTGGTAGACTCGACTTCTGGAGACGAGCTACTGAGTTTCTTGGACGCATACTCAGGTTATAACTAGATCCGGATGAGCCTAGAGGACGAGGAGTACACCTCATTTATGACCGGCCAAGGCACCTATTGCTATAGGGTCATACCTTTCGGTTTGAAGAACGCGGGTGCCATTATCAAATGCTCGCGAATAAGATGTTTGAGAAGTAGATCGGCCACAATATAGAGGTGTATGTCAATAACATGTTCGCCAAGAGTAAGACCACCGGTGACCATATTCGCGATCAGGTTGAGCCCTTCGAGGTACTCCGCGCACACCAGATGAAATAAAATCCTTCAAAGTGCATCTTCAGAGCATCCTTAAGGATGTTCCTGGGTTTCATCGTTTCTCAACGAGGGATCAACGTATACCCAGAAAAGATCAAAACCCTCACGGATACGTCTCCACCACGAAGCGTCAAGGATGTCCAGAGGTTAACCGGACGACTGGCAGCACTATCCCACTTCTTGGCGAAGTGGGGGATAAATATCAGCCTTTTTTTAAGGCTTAAGGGGGACTAAAGCAAACGACTTTTAGTGAATTGCAGAGTGCCGAGCAGCCTTCGATGACTTGAAACAATACTTGGCCAGTCTGTCGTTACTGACGTCACTGTGACGGCCCGGCCTTATTCCACTTTATAAAGCCGCCGTCAGCCCATAATTCTTGCTTTAAAATAAAATAATAAATGGACATAAAATTTTTCTTTTCACTCATACACAGGATCTCATGCGGCCGGACTGTATAAAGCTGGCCCACCGGTTTGATTTCAAACTTATCCGGCCAACTCTAATGTTAGTCGGACCTAATTGCCCTGAGATGCTTACTAAAAATTATAACTTTTATTCATAACATAGAAACATGCTAACATTGATAAGTTAAAATAGCGAAACAGTTTTACGAGTCTCCACAAAACATCAAAATAATTAAACAAACTCTTCATTTAATCAGCTCCGGCCAACCGAACTATTTGGCTGCACCATAAGGTCCTA
>JAODPA010033289.1:0-12366 GCA_025585075.1 Nepenthes mirabilis | reverse complement strand
ATATTAAATAAGGATATAAATATTTTAATTCTTTCCAAATATGAGAACTCCTTGATAATGGGTCATTTCAAAACTAGAATTGATAGACTGTGAGATATGCCCCACAGTTGGATAAGATACATAACCTCTACCTAAACCTACCCCGGCAAAATAAGAGCAAACATTATAAACACATTATTAATCACACACACAAAAAAAAATATTCAAAATTCTTTTCTGGAAAACTTATATATGTTTCAATTTTTTCGTCAATATCTAACGGCTGGTTTCAGAAAGAAAATATTACAGCATCAAGAGTTCAGGAAGGCCATTCCATTGATCATCTGTGGAAGATAAATACAATGAAAACAAAGATCTAAACAGGCATTTGAAGCCTAACATGGGGAGAGAGTAAATCACTTTGTTGTTCCGTGAAACATCATCTTTGTTTACAACTCTGTTTCTCCAATTCTAGTGTTTCCATTCAAGCAAGAAGAAAAAAGGTAAAAAAAAAAAAAAAAAAAAGAATGCAGGTCTTAAAGAGTACCTCAGATCCGATTGTAACCAACGGATTTGTTAAAAAGACGACGGATGTATACTACTTGAAGTCCGCTTGCAACGGCCAGCAGCATGTACTCTCCAAGCGTGTAGAATAAGACCCGCTTTCTTGTGCTCTCATTTGCTGCCGAAACAACAGCCATTCGGTCAACTTGAATATGCTAAGAAGCACACATTCTAAGTAAATTGAGTAATCGGAGGTTTATGAATAAGAAATGTTTTAGGGACACTCAAAGGATACTGTTGAGACGCTATTGGAAAGGTGGCATCTAATCTCTTATGTGGGCCCACTATTATGAATAGACAGCTGATATGACATGTCATCTGAAAGTGTCATAGGAGGTTCCCTGATGCCACCCTTTATAACTAGTAGGTTGAAATTCCTAACAGTAAGCAGACTGCTAGCTTGCAAGATGCCCTTGAGAATGTGCAGTGTCTGCATGTTATTTAACTCTACTGCATAGCACACTCATTGCTTAGAATCAACAAAAATTATGATTTCAAGAATAATATTTTTGGATACAAATCCCTAGTAGATTATTCATGATTGAGCAATTACATACTGAATTACATACCAAACGAGGTTTGAAAACTCACAAACAGAATCTGAACTAACATCGATTATTACATGCTATTACATTAGGTGTTGAATTTATTTACATGTAGCAAACCTCCATCAATGGTTTGTGTCCGGTCACTGTTAACTTACCAATTTATCATGCTTGTAAATCATGTGAAAAAGCCTAACATACAATTTTGAACTAAGGATTGAAAAAGAACAAAGGTCGAACTTGTAAAGAAAAAAAATACACACGCGCGTGTCCACATGTGCGCGCGCGCGCACACACACAAAACAAAAGAAACTACTTTCAATTTCAACCGTCTTAAACACCTGTCCACATCATTTACCAGGCTTTCCGCCACTGATGATTGTGCTACCTACCTAATACCACCATACCAAACCAGAATAATAGCCAGGAATATGCACACAAAAATGCACCGCCAAGGCGACGTCAGTGCCACAACATAATTGCAGCAGCATCATAACAGAAAAGCACCATCACCATGACAACAGCAAGAGAAATCAATGCCAAGATACCACCCATCAATCAATGGAGTTAAACCATTAGACATGGCCAACAGCCCGATGAGCCCTGTCCCCGGGGAATACGTACGAGGAGAGCAATAGAGAGCTCTGAAAATACTAAACATCATATACCAATCTAGAAGTTTCAACTGAAATGAGAGATTAAGTTGGGAAAATTCACTGTATATTTGGTTCAATATTAGAATAGCAGGATTATGGCGCCGTATATAGTTGAGTTTCAATGATGGACCCTAAAAGATGGAGTTTGATTTCACTGGTTCATGCTTGTAATTGAAGCATTAGAGTTCGAATCTTGTGAGTTTTTAGAGAGAATTTGTCAATTTGGGTCGTAATTTGACGGTAGAGAAAGAGGGGACAAAAAAGAATCAAATGGAATAAGAAGGCAACCTTGGCAAAGGATGTAACGTGGGTTCATCTTCGTGCCCAAGAAAGGAATTATTTGTTGACGAGGAACAATGGCGAGCAAAGTTGGTGATTTAGCGCAAAGATGACACTGAAAAGAGAAAAGGAGAAAAGTGCAAACTTAACAAAAAGGGTGTCCCACTGCATGAGACTGCCACATTATGAGATCCGCAGATGCTAGATTAAGCATTGTTAGCGATGCATTGCAAAAAGGCAGCTTCCATGGTGCGAACATGAGACACCACAAAATCATGCTAATGTTTACTCTTTGAAGTATAAACCCAATTCTATACTATAATAAGAAAATGATAAATGCAGATTTCAAGTGACTCATATTATGTCCTTGCTGACTAGGGCAGTGATGTATGAGGTTCAACAATAAAAGTCCATACATGCAACTAAATTAATTTTGGCACTGGGCACTTCAGAGCTACTCACCCGTCAAGTCCAAACCTAACCTTAGAATTCCTACCAACTTCTCCCTCCATATCAAAACTATCCATCAAGATTTAAAACAAATACTCTGCACTACAGCATTTCATATCAAATTGATATTACATTATAGGAAGAAAATAGATTTTTTTATCAAGGCATTGACCTCCCTTAAAATTTTCACCAGCTCTACACTGAGAGGTAGCGGAATATAATTAAACAATGCCAAGTATGGATTTGTACTTCAAAACCAAACACAATAAGTATGCAACTGCAATCTTCAGGATTTCAGAACTCCCAAAGAATTTTAAATAAGACCCAGTTTATGACTTGATCTGAATACAAGATAGCAAACAACAGGGTTGCGCCAAATCATCCACATTGGTGCAATTATAATAATTCTAGGAAAATGTCTTCCAGGTGGGTAGGCACTGCACATTACTGAAACCGCATAACATATAACTGAAGAGCATTTTTCAAACAATGTGAAGATAAACGTGGGCCATCATTATTTGGATTCTCGTTATTAGGAAAAGTAAGAGTGTACACGCCCTTAATGGCTAGGATGTCCAAACAAAACCACTCAAAAGAAAGGGTTTTGAAGGCAAGGAAAGCAACTTACTATGTCGATGCCTTGCGTCGCGTGCTTTCAAATATTTCTGTTCTGCAGTCACCGATTCCAATGCTTCTCTCAGCTCAGCAATTTTAACATTGATGGGGTTCAAATGCTCTGTATTTTCATGAAAAAAGTGAGCAACATTTGAAGAATCATGGCTGCTTTGATCAGGAATCTTAAAATGCACTCCTTAAAAGGAAATAACATGACATTATTAATGCAAACATTGGCTAACCATCCTTGGCAAGGTCATGCTCATTGGGAATATGGCCCACATGAATATAGAAGGAGACAGTTTCTGGTGCAGAATATGGATTATGAAAACAGAATTTGTACATTCCACTCCGAGGGGCCTTGAACTCAAACTTGTCACCAGATGTTCCCTTTATCTGCTTCACCACATTATCCCCTGGAGATGTCACCTGCAGTAAAGTCTTATGTTAGCATACATAGATGGTTACCAATTAATAATTCAAAATACATGGAGTTTCTCTGCCAATTATAACTAGCAAACACAATTATGCAAAAGAAGTTCTTATGGAGGAGTCAAATCTAGGCTTCAGAAAGAAAAATTTGCATGGCAACTGTTCGGAGTGACAACAAAAACTAGCATGTCAAAGACACCCAAACAACAATTAAAACGTTTCCAATCAAATTTCCAGTCATTACATGGACTGAAAAAGCATACGATCCTACTAAGAAGAGTTAATGCATTTTATCATCTTGCAAGAGTCTACTGATGCAAGGTTTTCTTGAACATAATTATCTTACAATCCTTCCTACCAATGGAGAGCCATTCTATTGTCAGCTGAAAACACGTATAATGTCCAAAGCTTCTAATGCGTTGACTGGTCCCACTCATTAAAATAATAATTGATTCATATCATATAAACAATTCATTGATAATTCAAACAATGCAAAGGAAGGTTATCACCAATAATTTTAACCATCACCCCCAAGGGAAAGTAAAACTTTTCTTCCCTTCGCATCAACAATGACCTTTACTAACTGCCATAATCAGCCGACACTGGAATCCACAAGCTAATTTTATTATTTATGATGTATTGGCTAATATTCTAGGTAGCACCTTTATGGAAAATTTCATGGGATACATAATCTGACTTATATTGCTCGACTTTAATCTAGAGTGGTCTCCATTTTTGCCCCCAAAAAATAAGAGTAAATATGAACAAAATGCTCCTTCATTCAAGGACAAAAATGAAGGATGGGCATGGACATGGAGATGTCTTAATTAGTACTCACCACATTAATACTCTTAAAAACCTATTAATTTAGATGGTAGCTCCTATTCCAATTTTCACCTGATGTAACAGGATAAACAAAGGCTTCCTACACAAATCATGCAATGGATATCCAGTGTAGCCTTTTATTTTTCTGCTCTTAAAAATGAAATGAATGTTTTGTTTCTGTAGAAAGGCATTTGGAAGGATGGAGCTCTTCCAATAGTGACCTTTATACTTGGGAAGCAGCTTGGGAATGTATCTTAACTCTGTACAATATTCAAAGAGGAATTTCAGCCTCATTGTTGAGTCAAATAATCTGTCTTTTCCACATCTGATGTCAGGATTGCTGATAGTATACGTGAATTGGGTTTAGGAAGTTTGTTTACTCTGCTGGTGTTGTACTATTTTCTTGGATGCCACCTTCGGACCTATTAAGGAACTCATCACTTTACTACATTGATGAAAATATTGCTATCGGTATCAGTCATAATAATATTAATATCAATCATAACAAACTCATCACTAAAGCAGAGTTTGCACCTGACTTGATTTGCAAGCTCTAAGAACTACAAAAGAGCACGTTAATAACAAGGAATTAAGTAAATGTTACAAAGTTAAAGGGTAAAGATATACCACCCAGGTGGAAAAATCCTCCCCTACAATGGTGTTTGGTGAAGGTCTAGTAACACTAGGGTCTGGAGATGATGAAGGCCTCCAACTAAGAAGTGGCAAGGTCGGCTGAAATACTGGATTATCAAATCTTAGAGCTCCTTCTGAAATTTTAACCTCCCTTCTACTCGAAGAATAGGATAACAATTAAGTCTCAGTAACCCTTGTAGAAAAAGTGTCATCTATAATATCTTCCAGAACTAAGGAGGTGATACGAGTGGTTGGATTCTCCACTGCTTGTCCGACTAAATGAGAATCAGGAATAATGGGAATTCCATATTCAGTAATGACAAGAGCAGCGATTGCCAGCATACTCCAACATGTGTAATGGGGCGAGGAGTCATACACCTTATTCGACAAAATAATTGGGATATTCTCATCATCATGCAAAATAAGCATCCTTTCTGAGGACCTTAAAGGAAAGAGGTGAGGACTAGAATCGAAGATTGTACGACCTCCTTTGCTCTTATCTTAGCTTTCACTTCAGCCACGCACTTTACAGAAACATCATCAACCTCCCTCGATAATTCATCAACAGTGGTGGAAGCAGCTGAAGAATCTGTCAGACAATCGCTGGACAGACCAATGTCAGTGTGAATCCTAGGGGTGTACCCAACACAATTTCCGTTCTCCATTTCAAGCAGCAAGGAGACAAATCGGCATCAGCATCACCCCCAATAGCAATGTACAAATCAACTGAATGAAGGTGGTGAGGGTGAGAAAGTTGCCAGTATTTTGTAATTCGACATGTTTTTCACAAGATCCACACAAATCTTTCTACAAAAAAGTTCATTCTCACAAATTGAACCGGACTATGCTGGATTTACATCACTCCAGCTATTTGACAAAGTCCAATCAGCTGAGACTTCAATAAAAAAACTAATCTTTCCGGTTCTTCATGGAGTCAAAATTTCCTCCAATTATTTTAAAACCCTTTAAGAAAATCTAACAATTTTCCTAATTAAAATGGCCTTTACCATCTTAATGTCTGATCTGAGCACGTGATACCAAAAAGAGAGACCAGCCCACTGAGTACCAGATGGCATTTGGATGGAGCTGTGCAATAGGAATCCCCCAAGCCTTCATTATCTCTACAAATTCCTTAGTAACAAGGATGCAAAGTCCGTCCTTCAAATACACTTTGTAAACTGCAATAAAGCCATCTCAGGAAGAGCACACACTTTCATGTGAAGGTTCGACAAACAGAAGTCAAAATGTCAAACATATTATAAACATCAAGTATATCGAATAGTGACAGACATGAAGTAATGTTGGCAACATTCCCAAGAATGCCTAGCGAGGCTATTGTCAATAGCAAGCAATGAGATTCAGGGACCTTGAAAACTTAGAGTTTGAAAATTCTTGTTTCGAGAAAGCATTGAAGCAAGAAGATGGCCTAACTCAGATTTAAATGGTGGAAAGGGAAACAGTGGAATTTGAGAAAAAGGTTGAAGTTTGGAAACGAAGTGTTTTAAGAAAAACATTGATCCAAATAACACGTCTTTTTATTAAACCTCACATATGAAGACACATTTCACTCTCCATTGAAACAATCAAAATGTTATATATTGATAATTGACAAAGTGAGAAATCCAAGGAATGCTCCACATGTTTCCAAAAGAATGACACCTTCTGTTGCATCATTAAATGCATTAAAAACGGGTCACCTCAGTCACAAGAATCATTATAGTGTTGAAGTCATTCTAATTGCAGTTAAACTAATTGTTCAAATGCAACATCCAATTGGTCCAAGGAGGCAAAACTAGTTAGACACTTCAAATTTTGGTCATTTGATAGTCCTGATGTGTCAGAAGGTCAAATTATTAGAACTTACCAAAACTAGAATTTATTTGTTGAGTTATCAACACACTCTTAAACCTTAAAACCAAGAATAAAGAAATTTCAGTCCGGATTTGTCAATTAATCAAACTTTCGGGGACTTTACATTTTCATGTGGATGTACGTAATTCCAAATATAAAAGGGATGAAATTGACAAATACAGTCCAAACACAAAAATAAAAGGTATCAACTTTTTATTTGTTTTTGGAAACACCCATGTACAATATACATTTTGATATGAAAACACTAAGTCAATCGGTTTGGGAGAAAAACAAAAGCATCAGGATGATGAATCTCATCGGCAGCAAAAGACTCAACATGCCTCACTCTAACGGCAACTTGTCAAATGGAGAGAGAAAGAGTAACACTCGGCCAGTCAACTCGAGTGAAATGATGGTAGGCAACTTTTCATTTGTTCTTGGAAACACCCATGTACAATATACATTTTGATATGAAAACACTATGTCAATCGGTTTGGGAGAAAAACAAAAGCATCAGGATGATGAATCTCATCGGCAGCAGAAGACTCAACATGCCTCACTCTAACGGCAACTTGTCAAATGGAGAGAGAAAGAGTAACACTCGGCCAGTCAACTCGAGTGAAATGATGGTAGGCAACTAAACGCCATCAGGGGATATATATCCTGGCCCATATGTTAGTCCTATCAAAGAAAGACGCCTGAGACAGGATACACCCAGTGGCATGAGGCTCCAGTAGTAATTGCCTAGGCAAAAAAAACCTAGTCAAGCTAATGATGCCGCATAAAGGAGGAAGGCTAAGACAGCTTCCCTTCTAAAAGAAAGAAATCAAGATGGACTTTGTTGATGACATCTAGAAGAGCACCAAGGCATCAAGATCGTCTCTCCTTTGTCCAAAACGAAAAATCTGCCAAGAAAGGAAAAGCTTGAAATATCTAACTGACTCCATCAACTGTTAAGGCATTGAAATTGGATGAAGAAGATGGAATGAGGGATTAATTCTTTTATAACTAAAAAAAAGCCGGGAAATGAAGTATTATGAAGTAAAAGCACACAATTGACAGTCAATAAATCTTTGCCAAAGCAGCAAGATAGCAAAAGTTGATTAACACAAGTAATCAACATAGATTGTTTACTGACTTTGAGTCCCTTGAGAGGGAACGTTTGAACGGTGTAAGGAATGGGCCGATTTGATCCTTGTGTCTAGCATCCTTGGGACTTGAATTTAATCTTTGAACATAGTAGACTAGTGTTGTGTATAATATCACTTAAGCTGGGTCAATTGATTAGCACAGACAAGCCCAAAAGGACAAAAGTATTAACCGGCCCATTAGGCCCAAGCTTGAAGAACATAGTCCAGCCTTGACCTAATTTTAATCAAAATGAATCAATGTTAAACAAGTGACTGAGGGGCTAAGAGATTAAATAGTCAGTGAACAAATTAGATCATATGCCCAAATACATAAGCATCAAACTAAACAATTAACCCAGCTGAATGGTTAATCTAACCAAGCAGTTAACTCAACCAAACGATTAAACTAAACAGGTAATTTGTATACTCTGCAATTACCCTAGACGAGGATCCCCTAACTGATCAATGTCAACCACTCATTATCATTAGTTGAGTAGCCTCCAGAAAACCCTATGATTAGAACATATATACAAGGGCAGTTGAACAAATTAGTTTCCAAGCAACCTAACCATTTAAATCATGGTCGGTTATTCCTCTTTAAAAAACTATCATCAACTACCAACACAACTATAAATATGCCCCAATTCCTATAAAAATGGGGGACAAGAAATAGATTCCATAAAGGAATGACAAAACTAAGCCCTCTAACATACTTGTTCGTTTGCAAACTATGGAGCCGAGTCCTCCATCTCTTTCTCTCTCTCATCCTCACAATCTCTCTCACATTCCAAACTTCAGAAAAAATTTATTAATTTAAACATCAAAAGATATACTTAAGAACAAGTCTCAAATCCTTGAAACTGTTATTTATTGTTGTGGTGTGTAAGATCCAGATAGAAGATTCGATAGTTTGATCTGAATTTATTCAAATCGTGATCTAGACATCAATCTTATTGTTCATGTCTTGCATTATCTGCCCAAAATGGAAGTTTAATAATAAATTGGCTTACTAACAGAAATTCACGTATCCCCAGATCATAAAGGCTTACAATGCAGGAATCCTTATGAATTCGAAATCCACATTTTTCAGCGAAACACCCACCACCTAAAGGAAATCAAATGGTAAATAAAATCAAATTTCTACTAAATAAAATCAAATCAAATCTAATTAATAATCAAAATTATTATGGAAATAAAATCAAAGCTAATTTGGAAGGCAAATCAAAGTAAATATTCGTCTCGGATGTCCGCATCAGAAGTGTATTAAGAAAAACATTGATCCAAATAACACGTCTTTTTATTAAACCTCACATATGAAGACACATTTAACTCTCCATTGAAACAATCAAAACGTTATATATTGATAATTGACAAAGTGAGAAATCCAAGCAATGCTCCACATGTTTCAAAAAGAATGACACCTTCTGTTGCATCATTAAATGCACTATCAACAAGTCACCTCAGTCACAATTGCAGTTAAACTAATTGTTCAAATGCAACATCCAATTGGTCCAAGGAGGCAAAACTAGTTAGACACTTCAAATTCTGGTCATTTGATAGTCCTGATGTGTCAGAAGGTCAAATTATTAGAACTTACCAAAACTAGAATTTATTTGTTGAGTTATCAACACAATCTTAAACATTAAAACCAAGAATAAAGAAATTTCAGTCCGGATTTGTCAATTAATCAAACTTTCGGTGACTTTACATTTTCATGCGGATGTACATAATTCCAAATATAAAAGGGATGAAATTGACAAATACAGTCCAAACACAAAAATAAAAGGTATCAACTTTTTATTTGTTCTTGGAAACACCCATGTACAATATACATTTTGATATGAAAACACTAAGTCAATCGGTTTGGGAGAAAAACAAAAGCATCAGGATGATGGATCTCATCGGCAGCAGAAGACTCAACATGCCTCACTCTAACGGCAACTTGTCAAATGGAGAGAGAAAGAGTAACACTCGGCCAGTTAACTCGAGTGAAATGATGGTAGGCAACTAAACGCCATCAGGGGATATATATCCTGGCCCATATGTTAGTCCCATCAAAGAAGGACGCATGAGACAGGATACACCCAGTGGCATGAGGCTCCACTAGTAATTGCCTAGGCAAAAAAAAACTAGTCAAGCTAACGATGCCGCATAAAGGAGGAAGGCTAAGACAGCTTCCCTTCTAAAAGAAAGAAATCAAGATGGACTTCATTGATGACATCTAGAAGAGCACCAAGGCATCAAGATCGTCTCTCCTTTGTCCAAAACAAAAAAACTGCCAAGAAAGGAAAAGGTTGAAATATCTAACTGACTCCATCAATTGTTAAGGCATTGAAATTGGATGAAGAAGATGGAATGAGGGATTAATTCCTTTTATAGCTAAAAATAAGCTGGGAAATGAAGCATTATGAAGTAAAAGCACGCAATTGACAGTCAATAAATCTTTGCCAAAGTAGCAAGATAGCAAAAGTTGATTAACACAAGTAATCAACATAGATCGTTTACTGACTTTGAGTCCCTTGAGAGGGAACGTTCAAACGGTGTAAGGGATGGGCCGATTTGATCCTTGTGTCTAGCATCCTTGGGACTTGAATTTAATCTTTGAACATAGTAGACTAGTGCTGTGTATAATATCACTTAAGCTGGCTCAATTGATTAGCACAGACAAGCCCAAAAGGACAAAAGTATTAACCGGCCCATTAGGCCCAAGTTTGAAGAACATAGTCCAGCCTTGACCTAATTTTAATCAAAATGAATCAATGTTAAACAAGTGACTGAGGGGCTAAGAGACTAAATAGTCATTGAACAAATTAGATCATATGCCCGAATACATAAGCATCAAACTAAACAATTAACCCAACTGAATGGTTAATCTAACCAAGCAATTAACTCAACCAAACGATTAAACTAAACAGGTAATTTGTATACTCTACAATTACCCTAGACGAGGATCCCCTAACTGATCAATGTCAACCACTCATTATCATTAGTTGAGTAGCCTCCAGAAAACCCTACGATTAGAACATATATACAAGGGCAGTTGAATAAATTAGTTTCCAACCAACCTAACCATTTAAATCATGGTCAGTTATTCCTCTTTAAAAAACTATCATCAACTAGCAACACAACTATAAATATGCCCCATTTCCTATAAAAATGGGGGACAAGAAATAGATTCCATAAAGCAATGACAAAACTAAGCCCTCTAACATACTTGTTCGTTTGCAAACTATGGAGCCGAGTCCTCCATCTCTTTCTCTCTCTCATCCTCACAATCTCTCTCACATTCCAAACTTCAAAAAAAATTTATTAATTTAAACGTCAAAAGATATACCTAAAAACAAGTCTCAAATCTTTTAAACTCTTATTTATTGTTGTGGTATGTAAGATCCAGATAAAAGATTCAATAGTTTGATCAGAATTTATTCAAATCGTGATCTAGACATCAATCTTATTGTTCATGTCTTGCATTATCTGCCTAAAATGGAAGTTTAATAATAAAGTGGCTTACTAAAAGAAATTCACGTATCCCCAGATCATAAAGGCTTACAATGCAGGAATCCTTATGAATTCGAAGTCCACATTTTTCAGCGAAACACCCACCACCTGACCACAAAACCCAAAACAGAGAAACAGAGCAAGAAATTTGGCCTCCCAGTTACACGTTACAACAAATCAATCCCTTACCAGCACACCGTCAATTCTAAAAAAGAAAAATCAGCAAACAACATAAAAGGGGCTCCCCTAATTCAATTTCTAATCACTCTGTAACTGACAACAACAATTAATCAAAATAACCATACATACCCATAAATAAAGCAGAACCTGGAAATTTTCATCCCTATACAAATAAATTTAGCAAAACTATAGTAATAAAAAAACATCAATTCGTCCAAACGCAAAGAAAGGAGATAATAGAGAAAGAGAGAGAATCTCACTGTAAAGTCGATTCCGGGGTGGTCGGAACCCCAGAAGATATCATGATCGACGACAACGAAGTTTCCAGAAACGGTGTCGCCTTCATAGAGTACGTACTCGGAGACGCATTCAACGTCGTTGACAGTAACAGAAAGAGCTGACAGCCGGTGAACATAACTCAACCACAAACCTAACAACATGTAGATCTGTAAATTCCTCTTTCTCTCTCTTCTAATCTCCATTCTTCTTCCGCTTGAAAATTTTCGACGGACTCTGAAGGTTCTCGTGTTCTTACTCCTGCCAATTGAGGTACGTGTTCACAAATTAGAATTACCTTCACGACGTCGTTTAGTGCATGATTTTATGACAAACCAACGTGGCGGTTACTGATTGGCTTCAACACGTAGTGGCCTTTTCATGGAAACACTCCGGGTGAGCTCAGCACCCGGCCGGGAAATGTACGGGCATCCGGCCGGTTCTGGCGGACGT
>JAODPA010033278.1:99291-135362 GCA_025585075.1 Nepenthes mirabilis | reverse complement strand
GGATTATTCGTCTCGGCCAATTTTACGCGAGTTGGTATAACAGGAACAAGAAAATTCCCGAATGGGGAATCGAAGATTCTGAAATTCCCTGTGCAAAACTCTCTTTGTGCTTGTGCCACAGCTGAATTCTTCGCCTGTTGGATCCTGAGATGAACATTGCTAGTTTGAGCTGCCGCTGCCTACATATAAACAGTAATTGCAACAGAGGAGAAATGGATTAAGGACGTGCACAAAGAACGTACAAGCATGCCAAATTGTTGAATACATACTTTCAAACTTAATTTTGTAAGTGTTTCATTCGTTGCACTCGGTGGAGAGACAACCCTGCAGTTAAAAAAACTAGTAATTCATGAATTGCAATCCCTTTTTGTATAATGAAGTCAAGATAGATAAATAAATGAGCAACAAAGGTTTCAACATTGGGTACATAATGAAGTCAAAGCAACATAGTTCAAACATGCCATATATATTATAGGTTTATACTTTCCATTCAAAAATTTCACAAGCGAAACTGTCTTCATGAGAAGAATATGAGGAAATTACTATGATTGAATTTTGAAAAAATTATTAATAATTCCACAAAATATAATTAAAAAATCTCAAATTAAAAGAATTGTGTAGTAATAATGTAACAGATATATAAAAGAAAAAGTTTAGCATCTATCATTTTTAATTTGTTACTTCATTGGTTAACATATTAATTTGACGAATACTAATTTTTATTTATGATAACGTCATTTATTATATTTTCTTAACTACTCTATGAACTTTAAAGTTATGTCTTGAAGTGAGACACGTTAGTGATGATTTTATTAATGATTCCACATATTTGTTGACTTCAATGTGGCAATCATCAATCATTCTATACAGTTTTTTAAAAGTAAAGAATACTCCAATATAAAAAATGAATGATAATTGTTGAAAAAATTATTTAATTGATCTCAAAACTGACCATAATTCCCTAAAAGGTTACTTAGTTGCATCAAATAACGAGTTTAACGCACCTATAAATATAGAGCTCCTTTAGCCCAAATGGGCATCTTGAGTTTTTAAGATGCAAAGGAGATCTAAACATAAAAAAATTAAAGAAAATATATCCCATAATACTTAAGTCTATTTTTCAAAGATGTTAAAAGCTAGTCCTTCAAAACATTTCTCCCATTGAAAAATCTAGAGTTATACAATATTGTTTTCTTGTATATTTACATCTTTCTATCTTTCAATTTCAAATACTTTAGAATGTCTAATATTTTATTGACATAAATATCGGATGATAAATCGAAGAATCGGTATCAACCCTCAAAGTTCTTGTTTAGATTCAAATTCGAATTAGATAGCCAAAAAGCTCGCCTAGAAATCTCTCGAGCCAAAATACAAAATTTAGGTACACATCAAATTGTAAAAACCAAGTTGTTTTACTGCAATCATGCATATTGGTATTAGGGGCGCTACCGGAGGGTTAAAGCCAAGGATCCGAAAGACCAAATGTTAAGAACAAAGGAGGTTTTTTATTTAATTTTTTTTTGTAAGTAATCAATTTTTCCTTTCTAATTATATGAAATTCTTTTTTGGGTGAAGCAGAATCTTTAATTCTTATTTCATAGGTTTGGTTCAAATCTCGAATATATGATTTCTCCAATAAAAATATATATTAGTAAGTTGTGGTATATAATATTAAAAATAAACTATGAGTCGAATTACCACCAACAACATGGAATTTAACATTATTAATTGGTAGAGTAAATTAAATAAACATTTTATAACAAGCCATGAATTTTTGGCTGATGCTATAAGTAAATATCATTAACTTATTATCAGTTGCTGTCAAATTTAAAAATCGTTTATGACTTAGAAATCTCTATCTTCAATACTTATGTTATGTTGTCCGAAGAAAAAGAAATATCAGAGGCTATTTTGATAACTCGCAGAATAAATATTATATTATTTGGTTATGCAATCACCTATGGTGATATCAAATGATCGTAATGAAGCCCTGCGCTCATATGATGCAGACAGACTGGACCTGTTTGAGGCCCATGATTATTATAGCCCACACTAAATTGGGCCATCAAAGGAGAAGATTGCTAAAGCAATATGGGGTTCAATTTGGGCCTTTCTTCCTTAGGGCCCATAACTAATGGTTAGCCAAATTTTCGGCCTTCGGGAGAGCAGATTGAGAATTGGGTATGGGGCTCAATCTGGGCCCTTTCCCATGGCCCATATCCCATGGCCCATAATAATAGATTATGCGCTTCAACAAACGGAGTGAGTTATCAAAAAGCCGAGAGTTGTTATTGTCCTCCCAATAAAAGAGCACCATATTTACACTAATTATTTAAGTTAGATGCATAAATAATGAATATTAAATAATTATTTAAATTATTTGATATAATTTTTACTATTTATTCATTAAAATTTTAATCCTAATAGTAACCGGATGTCAAAGCCTATCTAATAAGAGTACCGTTGCAATACTCTCAAATTCTTGATCTAGGCTTCCTACTTCATTATTCTTAAGTCTATTCTCAAAAGGTTAGATTTGCTGCTTGCTAATTTCGTATGACATAGAGATGCTGAGGTAGGTTTGTTGCCAGAGTGGCATTGAAGAAGGTTTGCAAGCCCAGAGAAGAGGTAGGCTTGGGATTAGAAGCCTCCTGCTGTGGAACAAGTCCATGCTTATTGGACTTTTGTGGAGGTTGATCTCTAATGTTGAAGGTTCTATTGAGCTAATTTTTCTTTTGTGGAGGTTACCTTCCATCTCGCATCCTAAACAGAGCGAGGAAGTTTTAGGGGTCACTCCTTCGGCAGAGCCTATCTAACGGCATCGTGGCCTACAGCAATTACTCAGAGGGAACACGGTTAAAGTACAACGACTTGACCGGGGTGAGCTAGTTCCTTTCTTTTGCCAAGCAACGAGAATCTACTGTTTCAAAATAGCCTACACCCCCGCCTTTAGCTTTAGATAGTAGGGAAAAAAATGAATAAAAGGCGAAACTTTCTGCTACCCGTGCCAAAAGACCTCCCAAAGAATAGGGCTCATGCTTTTCATGAGATCACTAGTTAAGTGAAGAACGCGATCTCACCGGCTTCTGCCGAAAAAGCAATCTAGCAGAGTCCCTTGTCTCCTTTTTGGAAACTTCACTTAAGGAAGCACTCTTTCTCTGAAACGACCTAGAAGCGCTGTTGGGACGACTTTGATTTTGGTTCATTTTTTACAGTTGCACCGTTGGAGCTCATGAGCAAACCAATCGTGACTTCTCATGAGACATTGAACAAGAGCACACAGATAGAAAGCCTATTACGGAACCATCTGTTGCAGTTTAAGAACAGAGTCTGATGGTTCCAACACAATCTCGATTTAAATTGAATAGGCAAAAGCGAGTCTGATGAAGCGGCTGATTCCCTTGCCGTTAACCGCACCCTTGAACCATGGGTTCCCCTTTCATCTGCTAAAAGCAAATGGGCGCCAAAAAGCCTGGAGAGAGGGGCCTCCCCGGTTTCCGAAACTGTCACCGGAACTATGCGCCGTCTTCAGTCTTCTTATGGAAGAACCATAGACGAAAGAGCTCCGAAAGGGCCTTTCAAAAAGAGCGAGGGAGTGATGGACAACCTTAGTCTATATGTTGCTCGTAAGCCGCCAAGTACCAGTCTCACAACAGTACTGGCGCAAAAGGATCGGTCCTTCACTTGCTGATCGTTCGCGAGTCGAACTCGCTCTCTTGCCACGCCTTTCACTCACTCGCTGGAGTCGGACTCAATCACTCTTTTTGGAGGATCATTCGTTCTTCACTCTCTTGCTATTACCCGCAGAGAGCGCAGCAACCAAAGTGCATATTATCATATAGAAACAAGCGAAGCGTAGCGATTCGTACTACCGGAAAAGTGTCGCTAACCGGAAGGCAATAGAGTCCGCCGATAGGCGCAAGCAAGCGTAGCAAATCACATAGATAAGCCCCTACCTGCCAGCTATAGGATAGATAGGGCGGGCGAAGCGCGAAGAGGATGGATGTCTGAGCGGTTGAAAGAGTCGGTCTTGAAAACCGAAGTATTGATAGGAATACCGGGGGTTCGAATCCCTCTCCATCCGCGAGGTCATAAGTTCTCTCTTGCCTTATCTATAGATAAGAACGAATTGGATCGACTCGACTGATATGATAGATGGAATGGGTAGCTTGTGTTATGATGTAGACGGAGGTTCTTGTGTTATGATTTAGTTAGGACTTTGTCTTCCTTTCGTTATCTTCTGCTCTCTTTTTATAGGTTGGGGAAGGGGTGTAGGCTTGCTTCGCATAGGCTACACAAGCCATGGGTGGATTACCTTTACTTTAGGAGCTAAGTCGAAGATCTTGGTGGTCTTGTGAGTGGTTGATAAACTGCGATTGCAGTTTTCTTTAGGTGGATACTTCCACTAGTTGGGTAAAAGGTGATGACCCTAATTTGACCTACCTTTTTTGTGCATCTTTTTTTCTCTCATGCTTTCCGTTGGTCAACAACCAACCACAGCTCTCTATACTATAATTCTTCACTACTCGTACAGGAAGGAGTCTCTTTCTGTCTGGAGGGAATCATTTTTTCTCAATCAAGAATGCCTCAACTGGATAAATTTACTTATTTCACACAATTCTTCTGGTCATGCCTTTTCCTCTTTACTTTCTATATGATAATATGCAATGATAGAGATGGAGTACTTGGGATCAGCAGAATTCTAAAACTACGAAACCAACTGGTTTCACACCGGGGGAACAACATCCAAAGCAACGACCATACATTTGGGGCATTAAAATTTTTAATATGGTTCATTGGAGCTTTAGAAAGAGTAAATACGAGGAATAAGGTTAGACAATACATCTCTCACATGGTCACTAATGGTTGGAATTCCTTCCCATAGTTTGATTAGTGGCAGCCACTAGGTTTCCTTGCCTTTCAATTTGGTAATGATTTTTAGGGTAATTCAAGTTTTTTCTTAAGAATATTGGTCGAGGAAATTGTTTGTGAAAATTCTTGATATTGGCCTAATGAAGAAGATCTCGAGCTTCAATTTATTTTAAAAGATGTGCTTATCTATATGCTGGATGACTCAAAGCTTGACAATAATGTGGTGTGAACTTATCCTCTAATGGTAATTTCGATACTCTATTAACATAGAAGCTATACCGACTGGAGGAGGATTAGGCAATTTTGGTTGGCCTCATTTGGGGTCCTGTTGGGATTCACTCTCACTTATTTATTCTTTGCCTCACTATTTGTGGTCGTCTCACCACTAGGGATAGGTTTACCTAGCCTACGAATTGTAACCCAATTTGTCCTCTTTACGGTATTTTGCTTAAATTACGTGTCCACTTTCTTTTTTCCTTTTCAAATGTCATTATTTTAAGGAAGTTTGAGAGCATATCTATAATATGAGTAGATATAGATGGCCATTCCAAGAATGGCAATAGGGTATTATATGGGCCGAATGGATTTGGAGATAAAAGAATACTGATTTTATCTCTTGCTAGCTTATCTTGGCGGCTCCCATTCATAGCATCCAGAGAATGAAGAATAAAATTATTTTTGATAATAATATCATTTTTTTACTCTTATGATATCGTGTATTGCTATTTTTCTTATCGTAATAAATCGGGTTAACTCTTTCATAGTTTTTAAATAGTCATATAATATCTATTTTAAGGTTGTAGGGCCTTTCAGTCTCTTATGTTTGATTTTATTCTAGCTAGTTTGGAGCCACTTTATTTCTAAACCTTATGGGTGCTGCATGTTGTCTGTTAAAGAATATGTTTAAAAGTACGGTGAGTTTTAAGACATTATCCTTCTCTAAAATTTTTTATCATTTTTGTCCAAATATTTCTTCTTGGTCCTAATGGCTCAGTCATTTTGTTGATCATAGATTTTCTCTAAGATTGTTTTTCTTTTCTTTTAATTCAATTAACTAATTAACATTTTTCTTTAAAAGGAAAACTAACAACATTCTTCAAAGTCTCCATCCTGTCCGAAATACTAGACTGAGAAGAACCTCTTTTTTATGGCCTAATTTGGTTTGACAATATACAAAGTGTTTTTTTTTAATAAGTAATTTATGTTTATTAAAAAGAAAAATACTACTCATCCAATATACCTAAAAATGAACATGCTCTGAGATTACAATGGAGGCAGAGGAAGCGTCTGTCTTCTCCGAATTCTACGATTCGAAACCGAGTAAAGAGGAGGAAAGAGTCCCAACATTTTTCGTGATTAAAAATTACTTATAATTTTTTGTGAGGTTGATTTAACTTAATTTTTATTTATTTATTTGTTTTATCGTAGATTATTTTATTTCATGCTTTGCAAAACTTTTAGGGAAAAAAGAAATAAAAATTCAATAGAAGCTATTTTTGAATGTTTATAAAAATTAATTTTAAATTAAAGTTTATAACCTTTAAAGTATCTGTTTGACGAATAATATATATATTAATATTTATATGTATAAAAACGAAGAGGAGATGGATTACAAATGCCATCAATGCTGAACTCTCACATGGGAAGACAACACTATCACACCTAGTCACCTGCCACTGCCTGTACGTCTCTTTCCCACGGCCGGCCTCCCAACTTTGGCACTCTCTGGAAGCCCTTGTTAAAGAAAGCTCGCAAAAGCTACATTAATGGTGACCTTGAAAGCAGGAACAAGACCGCCATGGGTGGGTCTTGGAGCTGCCATCTGGGTCGTAATAGCGTCTGGGAACGGATACAACTTCCCCCTTTATTCTCACTCTCTCAAATCGGTTCTGGGTTTCAACCAGAGGCAGCTCACAATGCTCGGCGTCGCTAACGACATCGGCGAGAACGTCGGTATCCTTCCGGGCATTGTATGCAATATAGTGCCGCCTTGGATTGTGCTCTCGATCGGAGCTTTTGCTTGCTTTTTTGGCTATGCCGTTCTCTGGCTTGCTGTCACTCGAACTGTTGAGTCTTTGCCGTATTGGTCTGTAAGTTCTACGACTATTTTTTCGAGGGGTTTATGGCATGGTTCGTTTGATTGAGATCTGCTTAAATTTGTTGAAACCCGATAAAATCATGGTTGAAATTTTAATTGAATTAATTTATGTGTCCATTACAATTGATCTGTGTTGATTTTGCTTGTGCTGTTAAGAAATGAATTCGACCCATAAAATTAATCCGTTAAGTAAATCTCAAAAATGGTTTTAATATAATGGAGGTCCAGGAATCGAAATCGATGACACTTGAATTTGATGATTGTAATCAGTGATTAAATCCGAAGGGATCTAGCCTTGATACTTATTACTCAGAAGGGCGAAATTAAGTTTTAAGAGAACATTTCAGCTTCTTGCTTTGATCGCCTAATAGAAATCTTCAGAAAATTAATAATCGTGTTTCTGCAAAGAGAATCTGAATGTCAAATTAATAATCGTTTGTTGATTTATATGGACAGACTAATGCTCTTACAATCTTGTAATTGCTATTAGACTCCTTGGTAATATGGATTGGGTACACGATTTAGCATAAATTGACATTTCTTGAAACATATAGGAACATAAGATTGAGGAGAAACTGATTGTATGGAAGCGCAAGTTCATCAGCTTTGTCTGACAGTTCAATTCACTGTAGCTTAGTTGGAGTAGCGTAGCTACTCTTAACCTCGGCTGCCCATTTGAAAATCGGCAGTGGGGATTCGACCATTTTAACTAAAATCAACTATTAATTTTCTTTAAAAAATGTTTATATTTTCCATACTCAGATTGATTGTGTAGGTTTATATGCCACAATTTGTAACAATGGGGTATGCCCATGCGGTATATTTATTCAACCCAACGTATAAAAAGTCATTTTGGAGTATCCCTTATGGGAGCATTTTTGGAAAGTAAGTGACATCTGAATAGCTGTTTGATTTTTGTCGACCCTGATCAATCTCATCATCCATTCAACATCGAGGACAAATACGTGTTAGACCATGTGGCTCTATCACAATTGTAACAGCACAAGCAAAACTCTGTCATTTGTGCTTTGATATCTTCATATAGTTAGTCACTTGAAATGTGTCCAAGTGAAGCACCAATAAGTAAACGTGAATTAGTTGTGATTACAGAAAAGAAAAAAAGAGATGGATTTAGGAAAATTTAGAGTGAGGTGATTGAGAATGATCTAAAATTATCTCTATTCTTGGTATATATTATACTGAATCAAGTAAAATGACAAAAGTGAATACGTGTGATTGACTCTACTTAATAAAATTTAAGGATTTTAGCTGCTTTATTAGAAAGTGAGCATCTATGGCAATTAGAGTTTGAAATAATTAAGATGTTTTTTTCCTTCATAAGTAGTCATTAGTTACTGACGGTGATATACGATCGTGTTGCCATAATTGACTTGTTATGTTTCCAAGAGTATCGGAGAAGTTGGGACATTGTCACCCTATTCTTCAAAAGCTTAGATGCTTGAGAAATTGGGTGCTTTATCTAATTCTTAAATGACATGCAGTTGTGGCTTGCACTATGTATTGCCACCAACAGTAGTGCTTGGATGAACACGGCTGTGCTTGTGACCAACATGAGGAACTTCCCTGTCAGTCGAGGCACTGTTGCAGGAATCATTAAAGGATATGGGGGCCTCAGTGCTGCTGTTTATACCGAAATATATATAGGACTGCTACATAATTCATCTTCCAAGCTATTGATGTTCCTTGTCCTCGGAGTTCCTATTCTATGTTTCCTTGTCATGGGTTTTGTTCGGCCTTGTACTCCATCTTCTTGGGAAGGCACTGTAGAACAAGGGCATTTTACTTTCATTCAAGCTGCCAGCATCGTGCTTGGCATCTATCTACTCGGGACTACAATATTGGAGAATGTGTTTCCATTAAGCGAATCATCTTCCTATGGCATAATTATTGTCATGGTTCTCCTCCTAATGGCTCCTCTTGCAATCCCATTGAAGATGACGTTGTGTCGCCTGAATCCTAGACAATCAGGGCAAGCTGTTGGCAGTGCTTCGGATGGTTTGGTCGACGGAGAAGGCATTTCGGAGAAAACAGAACCATTGCTGATTCCATGTTCATCGGCAAAGGATTTGGGGAGTTGTCTTGAGAACGAAGGCCTGTCGGAAGTAGATATGCTTCTTGCGGAGGGGGAGGGGGCGGTGAGGAAGAAGAGAAGACCGAAGCGTGGGGAGGACTTCAAGTTGAGGGAAGCAATTGTCAAGGCTGATTTCTGGCTTTTGTTCTCTGTCTACTTTGCCGGTGTTGGATCTGGGGTTACAGTTCTTAATAACTTAGCCCAGATCGGGATTGCTCTTGGAGTTCACGACGCCACAATCCTCTTGTCTCTCTTCAGCTTCTTCAATTATGCAGGCCGTCTTGGTGGAGGCGTTATCTCTGAGCATTTTGTTCGGTCAGTATCCGTCTTTCTATTTTGCTTATCCCTTGCATATAACTCAAACTAAATATCACGGTTGTTAATAACATGTATCTTTGATCATTCAACTCTAGAATGATTGCTGTGCTTTTCTTAGGGGAAAAAACAAATTTAATATTAGTTACATAAATTTGGGCCCTTTCTGAATAATTAATGAAGAATGACTTCCTATATTGACTTAGCCATTCCTAAGTTCATTGGCTGGGGAATCTACTAGACTCGATGTACTAGAAAATGCGGGCTTTGGAAGTTTGTTTTGTGTTCTTTGCTGGACCTGACCCAACCCTACCTAAGTTGATAATGGTCCGAGAAGCTTCTGGTCCAGTCTTGGATAAAGGTTTCCTGCTTCGGTTGAAATGAAATTCGGTCAATATCATAACAAAATTATGATACCTTGCCTTTTCAACATTATTCATTAGTTTAATTCATTATTTCACAATAATTTCAGGTCCAAGATGCTACCACGGACTGCTTGGTTCACATGCACCCAAGTTATTATGATCATCGCGTACCTTCTCTTTGCCTCTGGTTCTGAGGGCACACTCTATGCTGCAACTGCGTTGCTCGGCCTCTGCTACGGGGTTCAATTTGTCATCATGATCTCAACTGCCTCCGAGCTCTTCGGTCTACAGAATTTTGGGTCCATTTTCAATTTCATGTGTCTGGGTAATCCTCTCGGGGCATTCCTCTTCTCGAGTCTGCTGGCTGGGTATGTATACGATCACGAGGCAGCAAAGCAGCAGGGACTTAATCTGCTGCTGAGTTCAGAACAGTCTTCTTGCTTTGGTCCGAGCTGCTTCAGAGTTACCTTCTTGGTTCTGGCCTGCGTTTGCGGCGTTGGCTCCATTCTCAGCATCATGCTGACCATCAGAATCAAACCCGTTTATCAAATGTTGTATTCAGGTGGGTCGTTCCGGCAGCCTCAGGGTTCCAATCATTGATTGAATTACACTTGCTGTGGATTCGATAACTTCGTGGTGGCAGTTGTGTGTGGGATTTGGGCCATTTGTGAGCCTAATTACATGCTGTTTGTGCTGAACTATATCTATAATAACTGGGATGTGTATCCTATCAGGTACGTGGGGTATCATATCGACTGATTCATCTGTTGTCGCCTTGCTTCTCTCCATGGATTGGAAACTAAATGCAGAATCTGAGCATTGTAACGAAGAATTTTGAGTTCAACTCCAGTTTGCTTTGCAGAAAATGTGAAAAGAGAGAATTTATGAAACGTGTGTAACTATAAAATGTATCATCCTCTTATAGAAAAATAAGATAATTTAAATTAGAAAAATTANACATTGGGTACATAATGAAGTCAAAGCAACATAGTTCAAACATGCCATATATATTATAGGTTTATACTTTCCATTCAAAAATTTCACAAGCGAAACTGTCTTCATGAGAAGAATATGAGGAAATTACTATGATTGAATTTTGTTTGATGTGGAAACAATAATACTGAGGGTTAACCAGAGCACTACGTTATCAAGATAAAAACTAAAATATGAGTTTAGACATTATCAAGATAAAACCTGTGTACAAAAAAATCCACTCCTGAGACTTAAAGCAAATGATACTAAACATAAAGACTTTTTGAGACGAAGCCACTTGTTTTTTTGATTTGACAAAGTTAGCGCAGATACAAAAAAAGAGAGATTGATTTTCTGAATGATAAATAAATAAAGAGCAAAATAAAACAATTAAATGAAACAGTAACACTACTTAGAAGCTTATACGATGCTTAGAAAAAACTATTTTAAAGTACATTTAAAACAACTACCACATAACCAGGCATCCCACACAAAAACTACTCCTTTTTGTCATGAACGCCATCAAGGAGGTGCTCAATTAGCACCAAATTGGTCACTGTTTCACAACAAACACAGCTCAGCAAATATGCAGTCCAAGCCCACCTGGCATAAGCATTTAGGACATCCAGTTGGGCATCTTGGCCCTTGATAACATGAGCATCTAATCGATTGACATTAGTGGCAAGACGAGATTGATTGGAGGACTAGGAGACAAGCTGGTCAAACATCCGAGAAAACTGGCCTATAATAACGGAGAAAGTGATCGTACTGGACAAAGTTAACGCAGAAAGAGCAAGGGCAGACTCAGATGGGGCACCACCCGATGTAGGTAATGCTAAAGGATCACATCAATCTTGGGAATGGCAGCGGGTATGACCCTGAATTTGCTCGAATGTAGTGTAATTGGTCATTTACCATAAGGGGACACAAGAAAATTCCCAAAAGGGAACCCCTAATCCCATGATCAGATGATGAATAAGACAACCGTGGAGAAAGTTATTGTCCTTTTTGCTTTTAAAGGCAGAAATCATGTAAGAGAAAAGGTGTGAGGGAAAATCGATGAACCATCCCAGGAGCATAGAGAAAATGGGTTTTATCTAAAGGAAGGAAGGCATAACGTATCATTGGAAAAATATTGGTTGACATGATGCGACATACTAGAGACGACGGGGAAAGATGTTTTATTTTGAAGGATTTACCATGCCACTCCAAGGGAGCTCCATGCAATAAGGAAGCAATTTCATCAAATAACAGCATGGAGCAAAACGTGTAGGTATATTCGAGGAACAACAACATCGGAAGATTGAGTGTGCTCGTGATCACTTCCAAGGTGACTTGAAGAGCTCTCCCCCATAAATAAGTAGAGAATAAGTCAGACTATTAGTCAACATAATGAAATTAAAGCAAAACTCTTGGACTAAAAGGTCGAAGGGAGCAATCAAATTGGTTAAGGCCAGCTCCCACTGCCGGTCAACAAAAATAAAATAAATGGATAGATCTAAAGATACAAGATTGACCTCTCTTTCTAAGGTAAGCTGCTTAAAACTCATTCTTTTCCTTAATAGATCTTCCATAGAAAAGCTTGAAAAACGATCAGATTTACTAAATTACCTTGCACGAGGCCTTTTGCTAGAAATGTTTTTTGAAGTAGCCAGCTAAAAGTAACAAGATGAGAATAACTAATAAATGAACAGATCTAACACGATATATAAGAAATAGTATGAACCTAAGTCTAAGCAATTGCGATAAAGTATAACAAAAAAAGTAACAAATCTAAATATATAACACCCTAAAATATGCACAAAGGGAGAGGACCAAGAGAGGGTATGTTCCAAATCGAACCACCTAAAGCTATATACCCCTAAAAATTTCATATCCACAACCAAAACCACCAAAAAACAACAAATCCAACAAAATTTCACAACTATCATGTGAAATGTCTCAAAAAGAAGGGACAAATCAACATGAGAAGATTCACAACCCTAACCTTAGAGGATGACAAAATCGCATGAGAAAGATGAGAAATGGAGAGGAAAAAATTGTTAGATCCACCTTGTAAAAGAAACGGCAGAGTAGAACTGGGATATTAGAGGTCTAAAAGAGAGAGGGAGTCAAGAGATGCGGAAAGGAACAAATAAGAGAAGGAATTATGAATTTGGCAGTATTCACCATAAGAAAAAAAGTGCAGAACTGCAAAGCAGCACATGAGCAAGCATTAGCTGCGTTTCAGGCGCACGAGGCAAATAAATCAGCACATGAGTGCCAGACAAGCACACTTGTGATGGAATGAATGCGCTCGAGCACTATAGATAAGCATGCATCAGACAAAAAGTGCACAGTAATCAACTCATCATGCATACTAGAGAGGTGCTAAGAAGGGAAGGGCAGAACACGTACATGAGATGTGCAAGGGTCGGGTGACAATGGAAGACATGCTATTTTTTTATTTGTAAAGATAAAATAATTTAATAGATAAGCACGAGGACACCATAAAAAATACAAAATGATAGGCTACAATGAACAATCTAAACAATACACACACAGTTCAAGAGGTAGAGTAGACACCAATGGCCATTCTAAGAAACTCAAACTAAAGATTATCTAAGGGTTTAGTGAATATTCTAGCCAATTGATTTTTTATGGGTACATGTTCTATAGCAATGACTTGAGCTTCAATAAATTTACAGATGAAATGATAGCTAATATCAACATATTTAGTCCAAGAATGTTGGATATGGTTCTTGGTGATGTTAATGGTGCTACTATTGCCGCAGATACAATATAGCGTCCTGGTTAACGCCATAGTCAAGCAACATTTGTTTATCCAGAGAAGCTCAGTGTAATAACTCACAGCCATGACATACTCGGCTTCAATAGTTGATAAGAATATGAAATTCTGTTTTTTATTCATCCAAGCAACCAGATCTAATCCTCAAAAAAAAAAAAAAAAAAAAACCATCAAATATGCTTTCTTAATCATCAGCATTGCTAGCTCAATCTGCATCAGAATACCTAGCAAGATCATAATTTGAATCACAGGAATCCAACTTATCATGTTAAGTCTACTTGCAGTTAGGTAAAAGAGGCTACCTATCATGCTTCTATAAAGTGTCTAATCAGCACACTTGCTTAAAGGATCAAGATCCAACTTAATTGTGTGCTCATAGATGTCTTAGTGTGCTTTTTTATTATCTAAATTAAACATTTTTGACAAGATCTTTAGTATATTTGAATTACGAGATAAATATCACATTTTTAAGTTATTTAACATGAAAGCTAAGAAAAATATTAGTTCATTGACCATACTGATTTCAACTTCACACTTCATACATTTGACAAAGTTATGAACATAAGAATATACGGTAGAACCAAATACAATATTATTAATATAGATTTGAGCAACAATCATGCAATTTTAGTAAATTTTACAAACAATGTTTTATTGATGCTAACCCTAGTAAAACCATGGTCATTGAAAGAGGAGGTCAAATGCCCATACTAAGCTCTAGGAGTTTATATAAGACCATACAGAGCTTTCTTGAGTTTGTATATATGATTCGGAAGTAAAGGATCAACAAGCCCTTTGGGTTGCACTACATGCACCTCTTCCTGAAAAATGTCATTTAAAAATACATTCTTGACATCCATTTAATATAATTCAAAACCAATAGTGTAGGCTATGGACAGGAGGATTCTTATAGATTTGAATCTAACTACAGGAGCAAATGCTTCCTCAAAATCTAACCTTTCAATTTGAGTGTAGCCCTAGGCAACAAGACGGGATTTATTCCAAGTGATGATTCCATTTTTATCTAATTTGTTTTTTAATATCCACTTAGTGTCAATGGCATTAGTGTTTTTGGCCTAGGGACCAACTTCTAAACATCATTCCTAGCAGATTGATTAAGTTCATCATATATGGTATTAATCCAACATTCATCATCAAGTGCCTCTGTAACCTTTTTGGGTTCAATATAAAAAATGTAACAAGTGAAAGTAAGTTGACTTAGAATTCTTCAACGTAGCCACATTCTTTCACCTAAATCTCCTATAATGTAGTCTCTAAAATGACTCAGTTTGACTCATCTTCTTACATAGAGTGGTGTCCCTTTCTTCAATAGTGTTTAATTTGGCACTAGATTCCTTGCCATTAACATCATCTAGATTACATTCTTTATTAGAACTTTGCTCGTTCGGAAAATCCTAAATAACAAGATTGATAGATTCTATAACAGCCATAATACAAATATTATAGACATTATAAGCTCTACTAGTTTGCAAATATTCTAAACAAATTCATTCATGACTTTCTAGTCAAACTTTTCTAGGTTCTTCTAGTCTCTTACAATAAAGCATTTACTCCTTAAAATATGGAAGTATCTAACGTTAGGCCTTTTTCCTTTTCAAAGTTAATAAGGGGTCCTATTTATTTCGGGTTGAAAGTACACCTATTAATGATATGACATGCAGTGCTCACTGCCTTTCTTAAAAATGTATGGTGATATTTTTACTATATATTATAGGCCTAGTCATATCTTGAAGAATCTTATTTTTTCATTCGACGACTGTGTTTTATTGAGGGTTGAAGGGACAGATAACTCATGTTTGATCCTTTCTTCATCGCAAAACTATCGATGTCAGAGTTCTCAAACTCTTTTCTTTAGTCACTTCTAATCTTAGTAATAGGGCAGCCTTTTTAATTTTTAAGTTTCCTAAAAAGAGTTTGGACAAAATCAAATGTGTCAAACTTTTCACCCAATAATTTCATGAAATACCTAGAGTAGTTAATGACAACAAGCAAAATGTAACTTTTCTTGCCCCAACTCTCAAGTCTAGTAGGACTCATAAGCTCCATATGGAGAAACTTGAGGGTTCTCTTAGTTTAAATATTAGTAGTAATTTTATGATTCGACCAAGATTGCTTTCTAATTTTACATGGTCCATATATATGATTTTTGATGTTAATCATTTTGGATAGGCTCTCCATAATATTTGTCTTAGAACTTTTAGACAAATTTTTAAAATTTTGGCGACCAATGCATTGATGCCACAATTTGGTGGCATTGATTTTAGCTGGGTTGCGACTCATGATTAATCCACGGACAACACCATAAAGATTGTCGAGAATTCTGTCCCCCTCCAACACAAACGATCCCTTAGAGTAAGAAGACGGAGCATTTACCTTGAAAAAATTTGACTTCAAAATTTCCATTATTAAATTCACTTTACTTAAGAAGATTATATTTCAACTCGTCACATATGGAACGTCACAAAGCTTAGTTAAATCAAATATTTTGACTTTTCATTTTTTCGAGAATAGAAGCTTTAGCTCCATCACCAAAGTTAGTTGATCCATTAGGATGATCAATAAGAGACAAAAATAGAAATTTATCACTATACATGTGCCTAGAGCAACCATTGTTGAGACACCACATAGAAATGTTTTGAGCCTTTAAAGCAATATCAACAAGATAACAAGAAAAGCTTTTCCTGTCACATTGTTAACCCAATCTATAAATACTCCTCTATTTCTTACCCTAACTGCTACAAATAAAGTTGTAAGCTGAGTTTTCTTTGTTGAAGAGGAAGAGATCCTTTAAAAGATAAAACCTTCCCATCGCTCTTAATTATTAATTATCAAGATTTTCTCATCAAAAAACTTTTTACAATTGCTTAAACACTTATTTCAACTTGTAGGCCTTCATTATTTTATTGGTGCCATGAACATTAAATTCTGGTAGAGTGTGGATATTAACTAGTGAGTGAAGCAATATCAAAAAGAATATCGAAAGTTGTCTAGATCTATTCCTGCAAGCAAATCTAAAGATTTCATTGGTAGGGATCACAAATAGGAAGTAAATTTGCTAATATTTAATGTATCTGTATTTCTGAAATTGTAAATCAACTTTCATATTACTTTACTTTCACTAGTTAAAGAATACTAGAAAGTTTCACTAAAAAACTGGAAAGTTTTTAATATATTTCTTTGTCAACAAAATCGTGCATTGATTTTACATTTTTGTTTGTGCAAATTATTATTATGGGTGATTATCATCTCATTAAAAATTGTTTAATCTTTATATCTAGAAAAGAATATAATTTACATATATTATATATTTGTATTTGTTGTGAATTGCTATATTGAAAAGTCTAAACAGTAGATGATTAGGGTGGTTCTAGTCTTTCAATTGATATGTAACTTTGATCATTGACCCTTTATCTATCTAGATGCATTTAAGCCAATCCTTCTCAATCTTTACTTTGATTGAGTAATTATATATATTGGAAGGTTCACATGAAAGCGTTATTGAAATCAATTGATGAACGTGGATGGTGTAGTACTCATTCTAGCTAGACACCTCTCCGCAGTATGGTAGATGGCAATAGCAAAATTATAGTCTTGTTTTTATGGTCAAAGGAAGAATTAGATATACGTAACTGAAATAATAAGGAATTACATACTATTTTTCATAATTCTTTTTTTCCAGAAGAGTATAAGCAAATTTCTATGTGAGAAACCTCAATAGAAGCTTGAAATATTTTAATAATTACTCATGAATATACCAAAATGGTAAAGAGACTAACATTTTTGGGAACCTACCATTTGTCACCAATTCTATTTTCGAGAATTCTTTCATTAAGATTGAAAGTGAATTCATAATATAGTTTAAGAAAGCATTCACTATCCCAACATACCAATGGCTCACCTAAAAGAAAAAGAAAAATGCTAGATTACCAAAAAAATCGTATCACCGGGTTTTGCCAATCTTGACACACTTGGTAACATATTGCGAGGTAATAAAATATAAATTTATGAGACTTTGAAATTCAAAAGGCAAATAGAAACTGGCTGAACTCGATATATATATATTTTTCCCCCCTTGAAAATTATGGAGAATGGATAAATTAAGCAATTTGATGGTTAAGTAATTTGATGCAAATGATACTTTGCATGAATATGAAAAAAATCCAACAGTAGGCTACTGTTTGACTTGAAATAAGTTGGTGATAGTTGACATGGGCAGTAAGGAAAACCACTTCTCATTGCTTTTTATTTTCTAATTTTTTCAAATGTGTTAAGTATATATAAAGCAGCAGACTCAATAACATCATGTTCAAACCCACAATACAGTGTTACTACTCAACAGCCTTTCTCTCAAAGAAAAACTTGTCACAGGCAACTCTCTGAATTTTACTACTAGAATTTCACTCACATCAAGTAAATTTGGCCAGGAAGTAGACGCAATTAGTTAATAGAAAGACCATATCCTCCAATCTTCCCACATAAGCGCACAATTAACGAACATTTCCTAACTCATGGTCATGAAAATTTCCTAATTCATGCCTTTCCTCTTTACTTTCTATATGATAATATGCAATGATAGAGATGGAGTACTTGGGATCAGCAGAATTCTAAAACTACGAAACCAACTGGTTTCACACCGGGGGAACAACATCCAAAGCAACGACCCCAACAGTTTGGAAGATATCTTGAGAAAAGGTTTTAGCACCGGTGTATCCTATATGTACTCTAGTTTATTCGAAGTATCCCAATGGTGTAAGGCCGTCGACTTATTGGGAAAAAGGAAGAAAATAACTTTGATCTCTTGTTTCGGAGAAATAAGTGGCTCACGAGGAATGGAAAGAAACATCTTCTATTTGATCTCGAAGTCTTCATATAGCACTTTTTCCAATCCTGGATGGGGGATCACTTGTAAGAATGAAATAATGCTAATCCATGTTCCACACGGCCAAGGAAGCATCGTTTTTTAATCTCATTATGATTTGGTCGTTCGGAATAGATTCTTTCTCGATCAGAATAGTCGAATGGAAGGAACTCAAAAAAATAGATACTCCTTTCCCTGCGAAGACGGACGTTCAGAAAGGTTCTCGAGATTCTCAATATCTCTTTTTAGTAGAGAAGAATAGTGCGGGAAGGGAGCGAGACCAAGCCGAGCCACTAGGAGAGTAAGCCCTTCCCACGTGTCAAGTTGAATAAATGAATGCAGTCTCAATCAGAGAGGTCAACCCACACCTTTTATTTCAGGTAGTCAGCGGCACAGAAAGAATTAATCTGCGACTTGCAAGTTTTCCAAAACCGAACCAAATGGAATTGTTACTTTCTATGAATTGTTACCAGCATCATAATCTACTTCAGTCCCCTCTTCTGTGAATGGAGAATTTAAGCCCACTCAGTAGCTCTCTACAATCCATCTGCTAAAATCTCACCACCATTGAAAGGATGAGTTCATATATGGCAACCTAGCTTAATTTGTGCATACATATTCATCACTGTGCTCAGTTTGATTATCAACAAAATGTTTGTGCAAGAGTTTATGTTTTAAACTGACACACTTTCTTTGGTTGATAAGCAAGAAGAGAACTAAAAACAACAAAAAGCAGTCCTGAAAATACTTTGTTTTTCCTTTCCATGGTAGCTCGTTGTTTCATTACAATACTTCTTTCAAGATAAAATGGACACACTAATATTTATCATGAAAAAACTTCCACCTCTGGCAGGTTCCATTATTTCTTCTTGAAAACAATTTAATGCACTTCATAATTATGAGTAAGATGGGTTACTTTGGAGCATTTTTTCAGTAATATCAAGTCCTAGTAAACTAGATTCCCATATTAACGGATTCGTAAAGCAAACAAATTGGGAGTAAGAAATGATGAAACAACAAGATAAATGTCACTTGAAAACTTCTCTTTAGTGAAAAAAATAGCAAAGAAATTGGTGAGAATAAAAAGTAATTTTACTTAGGCAATACATATAGCAACAGCAAACTTATGCTGTTCAGTGCCATCTCCAAACGCCAGCCAAATAACACCAAACAAGGAGATGAATTTACTCACCTGTGATTTCCCAAGTATTACATAGCCACCGAAGTGATACACAATGGAAGAAACTTGTCCTGAAAAAATTCTTTTCTCTGCTGAAATTCCATCTTTATTTTTACTTCAGCATATTCCCTTGGCTAAATACTTGTTTGTTGGGGTCACTCCCGAGTGGATTTTGTCCGCGGACTCCATTGGAATAATGGACGAGGACTTTGCTTGATGCGTCATGTCCGAGAGGACTTGGACGAGGACTTCATCCACGTGTGCGTTGACTTATTCTCTCATTAATGATCTGCGGCAGCAATAAATGCGGGCATTGGAAGTTGGTGGCAGTCATAACTTCCAAGACGATTGCAGGCCTGCCAGGCGTGCGCCTGGCAGACGGCCTGGCAGGCAACATGCCCTGCCACCCTGGCGCTAGGGTGGCTGGGTAGACTCCTAGGGTAGTGAATAATATATATTTATTCACTTGTATATATATATGTGTGTAGAGATCATTTAATGTGTGTGTGAGAGGTTGGTGAGTTGTGGTGTGTGCCTTTGTGAGCAACTCATTATGATTTGGTCGTTCGGAATAGATTCTTTCTCGATCAGAATAGTCGAATGGAAGGAACTCAAAAAAATAGATACTCCTTTCCCTGCGAAGACGGACGTTCAGAAAGGTTCTCGAGATTCTCAATATCTCTTTTTAGTAGAGAAGAATAGTGCGGGAAGGGAGCGAGACCAAGCCGAGCCACTAGGAGAGTAAGCCCTTCCCACGTGTCAAGTTGAATAAATGAATGCAGTCTCAACCAGAGAGATCAACCTGCGCCTTTTATTTTAGGCCGCCGGCGGCGCAGAACGAACTAATCTGCGACCTGCAAGTTTTCCGAAACCGAACTGAATGGAATTGTTACTTTCAAAAAATGCTTGCTGAAAATCAAAGAAAGAAGGTCCCCACGTAGTTCGTCGGTCATAGGCTCCATTTAACAGTCCATATACTTCAAACTTATATTTTTAACCCGAATTACGAAACTTTATGTCTAAAATAACTAAAAATACTTATCTCAACTAAATAATAAAAAAAAATAAAATAAAATAAAATTATTCGAGGTGTTACATTACGACCTTGAGCCAACTGCGGAGGAGTGAGCTAACTAGTGCCCATTTCATGTATTTTCAGTTGACCATACAACTTGTCATGGAATCCCTCACGGGTGAGGACCCAGCTACTACTCTAGATCCACATCACTCACCAAAGGATGCTGATCCAGCGACTTTGAAGGCCCTAAATGATATTCTAGCTTCCTTTGCAGATGTATTTGCCACTCCTCGTGGGTTGCATCCTCAACGTGCAACGGATCATTGAATCCCTCTCATGCCTGATGCCCAACCGGTGAATGTCAAACCCTATCGTTGTCTACACTTTCAAAAGATAAAAATGGAGAAACTGATCTGAAAAATGTTGGCTGATAGAATCATCTATCATAGTACTAGCCCTTTTTCCTCAACGGTCCTACTTGTTAAAAAAAAGATGGCAGTTGGCAATTTTGTGTCGACTATCGTGCCCTTAATGCAATCACAATTAATGACCGATTCCCTATACCCACGGTGGATGAACTGTTAGACGAATTATACGGTACACAAATTTTTTCCAAGTTGGACTTGCACACCAGCTACTTCTAACTTCGGGCCCATGCAGATGACATGTACAGAACAGCTTTTCGGACTCACACGGGGCACTATGAGTTCATGGTGATACCTTTCGGGTTGTTTAATGCCCCTTCTTCCTTTCAGTCTGAAATGAATGCACTCTTCCGATCGGTGTTACGTAAGTTCATTTTGGAACTTTTTGATGATATACTGATATATAGTTCTTCATGGGAATAGCATTTCCAGCATATCCCAAACGTCCTCCAAATTCTGCGTGACATTCTCTTCAACGCTAATCAAACAAAGTGCGTATTTGGATGCACGTCCATATCTTACCTGGGTCATATAGTTTCAAGATAGGGCGTAGCTGTCGACCCCTCCAAAATTGAAGCAGTGCAACAATGCCCGGTACCTGCCAATATTAAACAATTAAGGAGATTTCTCAGATTAGTGGGATACTACCGGCGGTTCGTAGCTCACTACGTGTAGATCTCTGTGCCTCTTATGCAGTTATTGAGGAAAAATGCTTATGTTTGGACCCAGGAGGCTAAACCTCTTTTAATGCTCTCAAAGTCTCCGTTACTTCTACTCCTATTCTTGCACTCTCTGATTTTTCTCAGTCTTTTGTCATTCAAGCTGACACCTCTGACAGTGGCATAGGCACTGTCCTCTTACAATCCGGGCACCCAGTAGCGTTTTTAAGCTAGTAGCTCAGCCCACGGCTACAAGTATCGTCCACTTATCTTTGAGAACTTATTGTAATCACCGAAGCTATGAAGAAATGGTGCTAATATCTCTAGGGTGCCAAATTTATTATCCATACCAATCACCAACCCCTTAAAGAGTTGTAGAACCAACCTATTCATACCCTGGAACAACAACAATGGATCACTAAACTAATGGGGTTCGACTTTGACATTGTCTACAAGCTCGAGAAGGATAATACCCTTGCTGATGTTCTGCCACGACTATTGGAGGGAATCTGCTCCGCTTACCATGTGGTGTCCAAACCGGTGATGGCCCTGTTAGAGGTTCTCCATAATTTCCACAATCGAAATCCAGCTTCAGCTGCTTCCCTTCAAGAACGACTAGGGGATTATGAGCATTATTCATTGTATGATGGATTAATTTTCTATAAGAATCGCATTGTGGTGCCTACTGAATCAGCTTTGCAAGATTTAATATTGTAGGAGTTTCATGACTTGCCTCTCGGTGGTCACCAGGATTCCAACGCACTCTTGCCTGAATCGTTGCCGCCTTCTACTGGTTGAACCTGAGGAAGGAGATGTGTGAATTTGTTGCCAAATGCTCCACCTGCCAGCAAGTGAAAGCCCTCACTTTTGCCACTCCAGGTTTGTCCCAACCACTTCACATTCCAGGTAAAATCTGGACCTTCCTTTTGATGGATTTTATTACCCATTTATCGCCTTCGGAAGGGAAAACAATTAACTGGAATAGCGAACTTTATTAACTAATATTCTTAACAACCATTCATGGCATTAATTACCCTTCGGGTTTAGTGCCACCGGTTGTTCTTAAAAGAAATGGGACATTTGGTCCCATTCAGACCGATTGTTTAAAATCTAATTTTATTAGAAAAATTCAGCAATGGATATTGATTTATGTGATTGTCGAGATCACCTTTATGTCCTTAGAAATACGGGAGCCCTTTAACAAATCTAAGGGAAAATGCCCTGAGGACTTTACCTTAGAGTTTTGGTAAAAAACTTATCTTCTTTGTAGGGAGGCACGTTCCAATGGATGCTCTAATGGTAAAAGCAAAGGATATGAAAAGGTGGCAATTAACACGAAAAGGATGTCAATTATTCGAGGTGTTACCGGAACTCTTGCCCACATCAACTTCCGTGGTGCCCCGCAGGAGGTTATAGGTCTTTCAAGGGACATGGGGATCCCCTTTAAAGGAACTAGGCCTCCGTCCCTGGATATTTCCAGGAAGAAGTATGGGCAGCGTGTTATACGGTGACGTTAGCTCCATATCCTATAATTTACCTTATGGTTTAAAAGGAAAGGTAAACTCCTTATTCTATTTCTTATTAGGAATAGTGGACTTCATCAAAACCTTACCTTGTGAAAAGAAAAGACAGAAAGGACTCGAAAGAAGAGTTGTTTTTAAGAAATGGGCTTCGCCTGCTCTAGGTAAGACTACCTGGACAGAAGGAAAAGATTGAAAGATTGATCAGAGTTTGCCCTCCTTTTTTACAATACGGGCAACCTCCTCAGGAAAGACAAGAAGGTTTTTCTCTTCAAAAAAGAGGCTTCAGCTTGCTCTTTGGCCAACCAATCTGTTCGAGCGAAAGAAACTTCAGAGCTTTTCCTCTCTTATCAAAAAGGTCCGCTATTCCTGATAAAGAATAGAGTAAAGACTTCTAATTCCTTTACTATAATAGAAAGAATAGGGATGTCAAATAGATGATAAAATAATATAAATAGAATATACATAGAATAGACATGGAATAGTCCTTGAATAACCATAGACTAGTCATAGAAGACTTATGGTTTAATTAAGGAATAGTCATGAAATAGAGATGGCAACCCTCGGAAGGAAGAGCCCGAAGGGCGATATACTATTGATATTAGACTATAAATAGCTATTGATATAATTAAAGTATGCACGTACATGAGAGTTGATTTATAAATAAATCAACAATGGAAAGGATCTATCTCTTAAAATAGACAGAGGCTGTAGCTTTGTTACCCATTCCATTAGGGATTGCAGATTTTTTGGTCTACCACATTCATAAGGATGGGCGCCTAACGGCTCCTTACCTCATTTTCTTCATTCAATAAAGGCTGCTTGCCGCTCCGAGGGTTAGGACAAGGGACAGCTACCCTAGTACATCCCACCAAAGAGATGGCTACCTTAGGGCTTTAGCGACATATGAACATTAGCTGGACAGGTCCAATAACAAAAGAATTAGGTCTTTTGTTGTTCCTATTAGTGGGGGGGTTATTCCATAGTGGTGGGTTTTTCCCCTGGCTTTCCTCTATAGTGTAGAGGAAGCAAAGCCCCATTCTCCCACGATATATATGGCTAAGAACTCCATGCAAGGGATCTTGCTAACTGTGCTTATTCTGCTTCCTAAAAAAGAGAATCTCTCTGTCAACAAAAGCCATTCTTGGCTTGGTCACATTCATTCAACCATCAACCATTTAACCCGGCTCCTACCTTCTTTCTTTTCGTGTAGTGGGACTCCTTCTTCGTCAGTCAGAGAAGTGGACAAATGCTGCTAGTCTTTTCGACGACCGTGGCACTTAAAGAAGAAAAATGCCGATTACCAGTCGCAGTAGCAATAGGATAAGGCAAGCAAATGACATATATAAAGAAGAGAATGCAAACTGGGAGGGAATGCTCCTGATGAAAGAGGTATCTTTTTCTTAGAAAACTTGATGGAACATGAAAAAAAAATATTGGCATATCAAATTATTTATCGAGTTATAAAAAAGAGTCAACAAAATTCGAGAACTCTTCTATAACTATTCTATAACTATTCCATAGTTGTTCCTCATTTACCATCCATGCCCTGTTCTATTATTGGAAAGGTAAAGTCTTTACTCTATTTCTTAACAGGAATAACAGACTTCTTTAACACCCTGACACCCTTTCAGGGCTGTAAAACCCCTTCGGGTTTAGTACTATTTGTTGTTATGATTTCTAAACCCTGATTTTCAATATTTTTAGCCTCATATATCTATTCTTTCTTGACCCTTCAACCCCAAAACCACGTTACTAGACAAAAGCCCTCTTTGATCAAAGATGATTGTCGAGTCTAGATAACTAGGGTACTTTCAAAAAATGCTTGCTGAAAATCAAAGAAAGAAGGTCCCCACGTAGTTCGTCGGTCAAACCAACGATTTTCTTCTCAAAGTAATAGAGAGATCTTTTTCTAGTTAGACTTCTATCAATGCAATGAAAGAACCATCCCTTCCTATTTTTATTTCTTGTCAGATAGAAAGAAAATTAGACCCCAAAGAGCCCTTCTTTACCACTTTAGGGGGTGGGGGTGAAGGGGGGGTTTACATACAACTGAGGCAAAGTGGTTTATGATTGAATCTCAAAGGCATTCTTATCATTTGGTAGATCCAAGTCCATGGCCTATTTCGGGTTCACTCGGAGCTTTGGCAACCACCGTAGGAGGTGTGATGTACATGCACTCCTTTCAAGGGGGTGCAACACTTCTCAGTTTGGGCCTCATATTTATCCTATATACCATGTTTGTATGGTGGCGTGATGTTCTACGTGAATCCACGTTGGAAGGACATCATACCAAAGTCGTACAATTAGGACTTCGATATGGTTTTATTCTGTTCATCGTATCGGAGGTTATGTTCTTTTTTGCTCTTTTATGGGCTTGACCAACAAGCGAGAAACTTCACTTTGAGAAAGAAAGGGGGCGCGCTAGCTGCAATCAAAAGCGCTAACGAGCAAGAAAGGTAGCCTATCTTTAGATAGGCTCGAAGCTATTTGACTTTGATTGCAGGGGATCGTCAGATACTTTTTTAATAACATAGAAAGGGCTTTTTCCGCTTGATCGGAATCGATTCTATGATTGAATAGCAGAAGTGCTACTTAGTAGTAGAAACTCGGAGAGACAGACAGAGAGGGGACTCTATCATACCAATGATTTTTGTAGTGGTAGACCAATTGTCCAAATATGCCGATTTCTCCCCATCGAGTACCGACTTTACGGCTACTGGACTAGTGGAAGTCTTTCTCAAAGATATTTGTCAATTACATGGACTTCAAATTGATATCATTGCAGATCGGGACCTTATTTTTATGAGTACCTTTTGGCGGGAGCTATTTAAATTCCAAGGAATTAAATTGTCCATGAGCAGCTCATACCACCCACAAACAGACGGGCAGACGGAGGTGCTTAACTGCTGTTGAGAGGAATTTTTGAGGTGTTTTGCTGGCGGCAATCCATCTAAATGGGTCAAGTATTTGCCAAGAGCGGAATTATAACGACGCGAACCCAAGTCACTCGACCCAGTTTAGATCAATTACGAGGAAACCCAAAATTACAACCAACCTAATAAATGCAACATTAAATTTAACATAATAATTATAATTTTTATAATGAATTCCTTCGAGATAATAAGTGTCTACAATATTACTATCTTAGGAACGAAATCCTAATAACATATTTAAATAAAATCTTGATCAATGAAACTAACTCTAAAACTTCTCCTTACGAGCCTCTATCTCCAATATCATAACTATCTCGATGTGCTATAGTAGAAGTATGATCCCTCGACCCGTACTATGCAATCAACTAAATTTGAAATCAATAAAATATAAGGGTGAGCCAAATACCTAATAAGTGATAACAAATTCAAAAAAAACTAGGAATGACAATAAATATCTTAGATATATAATATATGATGCATGTCAAGAGTCATGAACAATAATATAATATCCAACAGATAAAAATATTCAAGATTTTATATTTCATCATATCTATGACTCGCAAGCATAAGGAAGGCAGGTCACTTCGGACTCAAATGTGACAAAGATCATAAGATTTTGTTAATAAGAGGCGAAGATCTCTCAGAATCTAACCTCACAAGAAATAAAGGGATCTCCTAGTCCGAATATCAGCGTGAATAACTTGAATATCAAATAACAATGAATAATATGGATTTCACTGAATCCGAATATCGTAAAATCTAACACATGGATTTTACCAAATATAACTCGTGGATTCTACCGAATCTCAAACTCAAGAGGTATCAATAATGACAAAATATCACAATGAATTTTCTGAACCTTATTTTGCCACCGTGAACCAAAAGCCGATATTTACGCTCCTAACAACTAGGTAAGTGATACGAGGTATCCATGGTATCCTCACTACCCATACAATTCTCCTAGAGATTACACCCGCAGCATATTCATACCATTCGTGATACCCTTCGCCAAATGATATCCCTAATATCATCTCCTATGATAGCCATATGGCTATAAGTATTCCTCCATAATAAATAATATACCTTATTATTACCATAGTATGGAAATCAGTATTGGATAAGTGTAGATCACGCAAAGGTGTCGTAACATCTTATTCGATTAGATACTTTAATGTTTTCATACACTCTCCTTAACCTTGACCGTAGGAAACTAATAACTCGAACATTCACACAATCGAGTATAATGCAAAGAAGGCTTTGCAATTACAATGATAGAATTGTCGTTTAGTGCTGATGAAAACTGTACTCACACCATCAAGATTAACACAAAGGAATTACCACATAATAATGAAAGGATAAAAGAAAACTAGGAATAACATATTTTGATCAATTTAACATTTAACTAGTCATCCATCAAAACCTATTATTAATACCATAATTAAATTATCACTAGTGACTTACAGATCAACCCTCTAACAAATCAACTGGTCTAAAAATTATATCTATGCATATGTATAATATCTTTTTTATTTAACAAATTTTAAACGAAGTCGAATCATATCCTCAACCCCACTCTCTAAGGTTCAACATTCACGGCCACATTACCTAGTTCTCCCATAGACAACACATCCATATATACAAATACTACTAGCACACCCCTACACTGTTAACACACCCTTATACTACCAACATACATCTTGCACACANCCTCGGCTTCCCCTCTCTCTCCCTCCTCCATCAACTCACGTTGCCAAAATCCCCGTTGCCATCCCTACTCTTCGCTCTCCTCCATTTCTCTCACCCTGCACCCTCCACCCTCCATTTCTCTCACACTCCAAACGCCCGTTGCCATCCCTACTCTTCGCTCTCCTCCATTACTCTTTCACCCTCTAGCCTCATCTGCCTTTCTGCAGGGATAAAATGGCAGGAACCCCTGTCAGAAGCAAGCCGCATCGATTTCTAAACAGCCCTACAAAATCCTCGGCTTCCTCTCTCCCTCTCCTCCCATCAACTCCCGCAGCCAAAACCCCTGTGCGCAGCTCCTCTCACCAGATTTCGTCTCCTGAACCAATACCCCCTTTACGCCGATCTTCTCGCTGGTTATCAATCAATTCAGATTGTTCCAATACCCCAGGAAAAGAACCCATTGAGCGATTGGATCAATCCATCGATAATTCCTCATCGAAAACCCACATATCCAGAGGAAGATCTAATAAATCGTATACCCAGATCGGGAAGGGCCTGGTAAATGAATCATTTTGGCCTACGTTGCCTGAATCATTGGAGAGCAAGAAGAGGAAAAGGCACATTGAATCGAATATGGAAAAAACTAGATCGAGGACTAGTAGAAGGGTTCCCAAGAAAAGGGTTTATTATAAGAAAGTGGAGTATGACGGGAGTCAATTTGAGGTGGGAGATGATGTGTATATCAAGAGGAGAGAGAATGCGATCTCAGATGACGAGATCCCTGAAGTTGAAGAGTGTAGAGTGTGTTTCAGGGCTGGGAGGAATGTGATGATTGAGTGTGATGAGTGTTTAGGTGGGTTCCATTTGAATTGCTTGAAGCCGCCGTTGAAGCAGGTTCCTGAGGGGGACTGGATCTGTGGGTTCTGTGAGGCAAAGAAATTGGGAAAGGAGGTTAAGCTGCCAATGCCGCCAAAGGGAAAGAAACTGATCAGGACTTTAAGGGAAAAGCTTCTTTCGAGCGATCTATGGGCCGCACATATTGAGAGGTTTGCTCCCCTCTTATCATCTTCGAGTGTTATTGTGTTAGCTTGGAGAGATTAAAAGAAATTATCAAAATTTGCAGTATACAACCTTCAATATTATGTGAATAACATTTCTATGATGACAATTCTCCATTGCTAATTTAAATGAGCCTTAATTTATAAACAATTGGATGGCAAGTTAAATGAGAATTTCGTTCATCACAGATTTATTGTCATTTTCAGAAATTCAACCAATATGACAAAATATATGTTGATTGTGCAGCATCTGGAAGGAAGTGGATGGAACCTTTTGGTTTAGGGGCCATTGGTACACAGTTCCTGAAGAGACTGCAGCAGGAAGGCAACCACATAATTTAAGGAGGGAGCTGTACCTCACAAATGATTTTGCTGATATAGAGGTAAAGTTCAATCTCTTATGTTTCTGTCTCCGTTGATCAGGTTCCAAACATACGGCCAATTACTAAACCTTCGTATGATATTACTCATATCAAGTGGAAACTATTGTTCATGTAGCTCGGGTGATTCAATTAATCTTGAGCTGGGCCAATGCAGAAACATTAAGTGCTGTGATGAGAGACTACATTTTACATATCCTATGCAAACGAAGGCTCCTGGGATTTGCATGGTGTAGAGACAATAGCGAGGGGCACAAAATTGAAAGAATTACGGCAAATGGTTGAAGACTCATGACAGAGATGTTACGCTGTCACGGTGTTTGATAGCTGACAATTGACGGGAGATTTGAGAGTTTGTTTTTGCTGCGTCATTGTATGCGTGTTTTTGTTCCTAATGAATTCCAACAAGAACAACTTGGTCAAGAGTTAACTTTATGATAAGATATCAACCATAATATGATTTAGGAACTCTTTTAATTGCATCCATTCCGGGAGGGAGGGAAAAAATTAGTGGGGTTTTCTTGCAATGTTAGTGAAGCATGATCCTAGAAGCTAGGACAAATACTTATCCACCTGAATGCTTCATAAATATCTTGAAATGATGAGTTATGACAGTTAGGCTCTCATCCAAATTCAACGGATGAAGGTATTCTTACAATATTGGCCCTGCATGCCTAATTGCCTAGTATATTGGTGGATCTAGCACAAGTTAACATTAGCAAGTAATCGGGATTTCTTTACTGGCACTTTATCATCTACTAGTTCTATGGAAAACCTATCTGTTAGTTTTTGGGCCAATTTTTCTGGTGAGGCTCATAGATAACTGTTTCCGAACCAGAACGTGTAATAGTCACAAGCTTGCCACAACTTTTTAGTATGCTGCTGGATTGTATTTCGCTTCTGTCTGAATTGTCATTGAAGTTGTATCCCAAATCTTTTCCTGCACATTGTGGTCCTATTGGTTGGACTCAAACCACAGTACAATATTGTGCAGCTACGGGGGTAAAGTTGTATACATTTAACCCTCTTCAGCTCCAAAGTGTGGGAATCTCGTGCAATGGGCCATCTAATTGTATTTCTATTGGTTGTTCTTTGATATTTTATATCCAGTATATGATAATTCTCACGTGCATTGCTGTAGGTGGAATCCATCATCAGGCATTGTTATGTTATGCGTCCTAAACAATTTATAACAGATGGCAACGAAGGGGATGATGTCTTTTTGTGTGAGTATGCATATGACATTCATTGTCATAGCTTCAAGCGACTTGAAGAGATTGATGACAATGTAGAGGTCAGCCTTTAACTAAATAAAAGACTTGAGTTTTCTGGTAGAAGACTATATTTAAGGGTCTCCTTTCTAATTTGGTAGGATGACAACGAAGAGGAGAGTGATGGAGATTGGAGTCCGGGTAAGGATTTAGAATCTGACTTAGAAGAAGACATGGACTTTGAAGAGGAGTATATGGAGACGGAAACTTCTGGATTCTCATCTTATAAGTTGGCTGCAGTATGGTTAACAACCTCAATGTCAATGAACTTCTCCTGTTGCTTTAAATGCAATGCTAACAAGTCGCTAATTTGTGACAGAATTCAAGGAAGGGAAGGATCTTTGCATTGCGGAAGATAGGGACGAAAAAGATCCCCCAGCATGTGAGATGCCATAGGCAAACAACGCTTGAAAGGGCCAAACAAACACTGTTACTAGCCACTTTGCCAAAGTCTCTTCCTTGCCGAAACAAGTATGAGTTAATCTCTGTCGCGCTTCCTTTTTTTTCGTCATGTTATTCTTTGTTTGATGCACCTTATATAATGCAGAGAAATGGAGGAGATCACTGCATTTGTAAAAGGTGTTATATGTGATGAACAATGTCTTGGACAGTGCCTCTATATTCATGGTGTTCCAGGGACTGGCAAGGTGTAGTATCCAAGCTTTTCCCATATGAATGAGATATAGGTCATTGCAAAATATCATTAATCCTCTCCAGTCATCACTTTATTTCATTTTCACCTGCAGACTATGAGTGTACTTGCAGTGATGAGGAATTTAAGGTCTGAAGTGGATGCAGGAATTATTCAACCCTACTGCTTCATTCATATCAATGGCCTAAAATTGGCATCACCGGAGAACGTCTATAGGGTAACTGTCAAGCAAGTTGCATAGCTACATCTTTGTAGTCCTCCCTGGAATCTGAACGTAATTTTTTGTCAGGTTATTTATGAAGCACTTACTGGACATAGGGTTAGTTGGAAAAAGTCCCTGAACTTTCTCAATGAACGATTTTCTGAAGGGAAAGATATTGGCACAGTGCAGAACAAGCCATGTGTTATCCTCATTGATGAACTTGATTTTCTTGTAACCAGGAACCAGTCGGTATATTTTGCTTCTCTAAGCTAGCTTTGTGAGGGTGTGTGTTGGTTATGAGATAAAAATCAGAAGCTTGTTTTCATGTCAGGTTCTTTATAATGTTCTTGATTGGCCCACAAAACCAAATTCTAAGTTGGTGGTGATAGGTAGAATTCTCCTTTTGGCAAAATTTCCTTAAAGTATATATGTTATTATGAAATCATATAATTGCATTTCCTTGTTGATTAGAATGTTATGAACAATAATTTAAATGATGTTTTGGTGGAGATTCCTGTTGATAAATGTAAATGCAGGGATAGCAAATACGATGGATCTTCCAGAGAAGCTGCTTCCTCGTATCTCAAGTCGGATGGGTATTCAGAGACTTCGCTTTGAACCCTATAACAAAGATCAGCTTCAAGAAATTGTATTGAGTCGACTGAACGGAATTGATGCTTTTGATAAGCAAGCAGTAGAACTTGCTTCGCGAAAGGTTGGTGACCAATTAATTGCTTCCATTAAATTCCTTTCCGCTCAGCTGCTGGAATTGATGAACTTATTGATAGAGTTTCCTCAAGTTTGATGATAAAGTTGATGTCCATTTTCATTCAGGTGGCAGCTGTTTCAGGGGATGCACGTCGGGCGCTTGAAATATGTTGCCGTGCAGCAGAAATCGCAGATTACCATATCAAGAATCAAGCCTCCAGCGTTACTGCCTCAGATGGTACCTACTATTTCTTAAACTAAAATTTGTAACTTTAATTTAGAATACAAATGGACAGGCAGGGGAATGCTCTCTCCATTCAAGCAGTTGGATGACCTTCATATAGTCAACTTCCCATTGATAATGTTCTTATTCTATAATCACAGCTGACCTATTTTCTGATAAATTTTCAGGAAAACCCCTGGTTGGTGTGGCGGAGGTAGCTGCTGCTATAGAGGAAATGTTCCAGGCTCCTCATATTCAAGTTAGTAAAACAATATACATATATAAATGATATAAGTTATGTGATGGGCATAATTGCTTGTTGTAAGTAATATGTAAAGAACATAACATTTCTTCTTGTTGGAATACTTGAAATTATGGGCACATATAAATAAATCTCTTATATTATTGTGGTACTTAAAAAGTTGTATTTCCCTTACCTTACAGTTGAAGAGTCATTTTACACTAGCTTATTTATGACTATCATATGTTTTGAATTTAGGAATATCTATGTTGTTTGGTTCTGCAGCTAATGAAGAGATCATCCAAACTGAGCAAGATATTTTTGGCAGCTATGGTGCATGAACTGTACAAAACAGGAATCAGTGAAACGACCTTTGAAAAGGTTGGCTTCCTGGGCTCTTTGACGTCCTTTGTTATAGCTGTACTGGTGACCACACTTATGTCATCCCAGATTCTGAGTAAATTGCTTCTTTTGTTTGATCATTACATTTTCCAACTATATTTGATGAGATGATGAAACTTCTCATGCCTATAGAAATGAGTTATCAGTGAGACGTGACCACTTTAAATTGGCTGTAATATTGAGTATTTAAAGTATTGTCTTCCTTCTTGTGTTCACTCCAGAGCCTTTTGGAGGCCATAAGAAATGGCTGAATTAAAGGTGAAGATCATTTGTTGCTTCTTCTTTCCTTTGAAGTCTCGTCTTCTTTTTGTTCTTACTGCAGTTGGCTGTCACTGTCTCCTGTTTCTGTGCAAGCAATGGCATGCCATTCTCCGGATGGGATACCGTCTTGAGAGTAGGGTAAGCTTGAAGCTCTGTCGATCCATGATTTTGTGTATATTCACACGTCATAGTTATGTCAATTCTTCAATAACCTCAATTTCCGGTTGGAGACAAACATTCTGCTTTCACTAATAGCATGTTTGTTTCTAGGAAAATTTGAAAGAAAGAAAAATAGCACTATAAAAGAAAGCATTTTTTATATTTGATTTACAAATAAAATTATAACAAAAAAATATAATGAAACATATAAAATAAAATACCTATATTTTTCATACTACCTCATACTTTTATCTTATTGTTTTTACTCTAGAAAAGAATATTTTGTTTTATCTTTATTTTTTATTGACAACTTTTCAATCAACACCTAAAAAAGAGTTTTTCTTTCATTTTTTATGTTTTTTTTTTTCCGTATTATTCCCATTTCTTTTAAATTTTCTCACTACCAAACAGAGTAGTATGCTTTCAATACAACATCTTTTCGGTCCTATGCTCCAATCAAATTAGTCTGCTTGAACTCTAGTATTTCCTGGTTCCCTTGTCACACACATGGATGTGTGCGCGTGTGTGCACACACACACACTCTCTCTCTCTCTCACAGATGAGAGGGCAGAGGAGATAATTGTTTATGGAAGTTTCTAAGGAAGATGAAACCTTTAACTTTTATGGTTGTGCTGTGCAGCTGTAAGCTTGGTGAAACTAAAATCATTCTATGCGAGCCAGGCTCTAGGCACAGATTGCAGAAACTGCAGCTTAATTTTCCAAGGTCAGTTCTTTTCTTCAATTTCCCATCATCATCATCATCCAATATCAACGACTTGGTTCTACTTATTTAGCCCTTCAGGCTACCAACCCAGTATCCATTTAATTTAATACACAATCTGAGGGAGTGATAATATTCATGAAGTATCAAATTATCAAATCTCAGATTGAGCAATTGCCATAGATAGGCAGAGCTAGAACTTCCGGGTTGTTTTATGTGATTCCTCAAATATGGGTTATTTAGTTGATATTTGCATTGTTTGTCCTTTACAATGCTTTCCATTTTGCTCATAATGGTTATGAGGGGAAAAAAAATAGAAAAGTGAGAATTCATAATATCGGAGGAAATGCATCCTGCTGCTTGTCAATGTCACTTCATAATTTTTGCCCCTAATAATGCAAGTGTGTTGAACGTGAATGACTCTAGTATGCAATGATGCCTTTGGTTGTGTTTTGCATTGAACAAAATCAAATCAAGAACCTTAAATGGAAAGTAAGATTGTTTAATATTTAGCGATTGTTCTCACGAGTAGTTAAAGACTAATTGATGTAGTTGTTGTATATTTTGAAAACCAATCTGATCCTGCCTTTTGTATAAGGTGGTCACATTTCTTTCAAACAACTATGTCCGTTTGGAATAGTCATCATTATGCCCTTTTGGTGACTGGTCGATGGATGATTTCTGTTGGAAGTTATATCCATACATAAGGACAATAAAAAAATTCCAATGTGAGGTATGCTTCCATTCTTTTTATATAAAAATTTACAACCCCAGCTGTTGTTGTATGTTGGCAGTGACGATGTGGTGTTTGCACTGAAAGACTGCGAAGAGCTTCCATGGTTGTCGAAGTACCTTTGTTATTAAAGATGAGGTGATAATATAAAACCCATTCTCTACTATTTATACCATCTGTATGAATACATACATCTTCAAAGTCTGTTTGCTTTGAGCACATTTTCCCAACTAGAAACCTAAGGCTACAAAATTTGCCCTTCATTTCTATGTCTGATTCAAACATGCTAAACCGACACTATGAATTGAGGCGCATGCTTTTCTGGAATGGTTGGATATTGTTTGTCTGAGCAGAAGAAGGGTGGGAGATACACACATACATACATAGACAGACAGACAGGTTTTTATATAGTTTTTATTTTGATGGGAAATGGAATTGGCTTGCAGATTTTATAATGGAGCTACAGCTGCAGGGCCAATTCCTACTATTGTTGGCCTGATACCGCATGCTCCTGCACTTGCAACTCGTCTTTTTCGTTGTGATAAATTAGTGATAATAATCACAAGCTAAATGTGCTGAAACTTGTGAAGAGACTAGTTCAGAAGCCCAAGGGCTCCTCATGGAATGGAAATTTCTTAACACTACATCCAAAACATAGAAGCTAGAAGCACTGTACAAATATTAGGAAAAGCTATAGAAAAAAAGGGGTGGCCCTTTCGCATAAACATTATCAAAGCAATACAAATGTTCATCACCAACCTTGTAACAAATCAATGAAGGAAAACCAAAATATACCAAATGCTGCCATTGAAGCAATTGTTTGCACAACTCTATGAAGACCAAAAGCTCCCCTCATTGTCAAACTTATTATAAGTCTCCCATCCAACTAAATGATGTAACTCTTTGCCCAGAAGCTATCCAAATAAAATCCCAGATCATCTTCACAATCCTCTTAACCCCCAACAAAAATCCTACAGAGATAAAAACATGTCAAGGAAAGGCTAATAATTTATTTACCTATCTAAACAAGATTAAAAGATACTCGACAAAAAAGAAGGCCCCTTTCTATGCACTCTAGAATTCCTCCTAACTTTAAGATCCCAAAAATCTATAATGTGGTGGATTGCCCTTCAATGGATCCTGACAAAAGTCAATATCCACAATATAACCTTACAACAGACAAGATAACACACATGGCCATATATCAAAATTGGAATGCATACCTTCAATAGCATGCTTGAGTATATATATA
>JAODPA010033278.1:88423-99225 GCA_025585075.1 Nepenthes mirabilis | reverse complement strand
TATATATTTGTCATTTTTTAATGAAAAACCTAGTGTCTCTGCTTCAAAATTTTAACAAATGTTTTCTTTTTTTCAAAACTATTTGTTTAGGAGTAGTATTGCACGTATACATTTTGAGTTTGTTATGCAACCACTTGTTGGGATTTCATCGGAAGATATTTCACACTACAGATTTTTGGGATTCTGAGGTTAGAATGAGTGCAAGGAGATTAGATGCTTAGAAAGGAATCTTCTTTTCTTTAGGTGGCTGTTGGCTGGTATTACTCTTCTTTTCGCTTATCTAGGATTTGCCTTTTCTTTTTGATTTTTGTCTTGCTCTAGGATTATTGGAGGGGTAAGAGGATTGTAAAGATGATGTGACCTTTTCTTTATTTCAAGATGTGAAAATAAGTGGGATCATTTAGTCGGTCTTGAGAGTGTGGTTATTGAAATAGTTGCTTTGACGGGAATCCCTTTGACCCAAAACACCTTCACATTAGCAGGATTGGAGTAAGTACAGTCTCCAGTGGGGATGCCAAGGTTAGGTTAAATTTTAGGCATTGAGTTCAAGTAAATTTGTTTCATTGGTGTATTTCTATTTCCTTTTTAATTTGAAACAAGGTTGATGATTTGAAAACATGTTGGTTTCCAATATTTAGGTTAGTGGCTCCTATAGCTTTCCTTTGTCATGACACTGAGCACATATACTTAGCTTCTGATTGTAGATGGGAAGTGATTTTTCATATTCATTCCCTGAGAATCCAATGAAAGAGACAATGGATGCAAGTTTTATTATACACCTGCCTTCTGGGGATATAGATGATGTAGTGATAATGATTCTAGTCAAAACGATGTGGTAACCAAGCTTTTTTGGCCTTTTTAGCAAACATAGGTCTGAAGACATGGAACATTTGCAGCTAAGGGGTGATCCATTACGCCATTCAAATTGATCTCAAGATACATCCTATATCTAAGGTTGTCCTCTATCAAACATGCAATTGAATTTGAAAAGCCAGTTGTAAGGCCTAAAGGCTCACTTTGGCAACAAGCATTTGACCTCTTCTGACCTATGATTTAGCCTACTAGATTCCACAATAGCCACCTAATGCAAAAGTCATCGTGACCCCAAGCAAGGACATCATGTGTTTGAGCTGGGAAGATTGTAACATCATGTTATTCATCTTGTTATGCCTACACAAACCAACAAGCATATCTTTGGCCATTGTGCAGGATGTTTTATGGCCCTGGCGGGGCTTATTCCATGTTGGCAGGGATGCAAGCTTGGCCATAGCGCTTTTGTTGGTTAAGCCTCACGTCTTGGACGGGAACATCTAAGCTGGGCCAATTCATGCATGACCTCTGTCGCATTACTGTTAAAACAGTTTTTAAAAGAAACATGTAATTATGATCATCCTTCGAAAGTTTCATAAAAGGCTAAAGGAATTACCATAACTTGCTCATGTTTTTTTCTTAACAGGTCTTTCAATTCAAATGTTTTATGCCAAGAGGCCACAAGCATGAGTGTCATCAAAGGCAATATTTGGTATAAATTAGTCGAGCTCATGTGAATCTTCCAATTCATCCATTTTTGGAATTGGAATTATCCCATGTTTAATATGGTTACACTTTCTAAGGAAAACTTCCATCAATCCCCTTTCATTTGATTGAACAGCTTCAGGTATGGAATTTTAAAGGTAATTTGTAAACTTATTGCTACTGATTTATACCAAAGTGAAATGAGTGATTTACACTTCAGTATTCCTTGGGGTCTTCATAGAGTTTTCCATGGCTTTGCCCTCCCTGGGCGTCCTCTGCAGTTTTTGGGGTCTCAATAGGTATGCCTACTTAAACCTTTCTTAGAAGATCAAGTTAGGTTGACGGTTCAACTCATGAGATCTCACCAATCATATTTTTTATGCCGAGTAGGTTTTTTTGCTTGTTGAATCGTGCGCATGTTATAACTACAAGATAAATTTGTGGTATGTCCAATTGCAGTACACATAATGCCCTTTGGTCAAGGAAATTTCATTTGCACCTTAGAATTCTGAGTAATAATAATATGGCACGATATTAGCAATGTTTCATTAGAATAAAAAGCTAATCTAGAGTCTTCAACATGTGTTAATTGATAGAACTAAGGGTAAGGACATGAGTATCCAAAAGCTGTTTTCAGCAATTGATAAAAATTATCCCAGGGATTAGAATCATACCCAAAAAGGGTTATCGTAATATATCTTTTGTTGTAGGTTCAAAAAATTGTTACAGTTGATACTACACCGAATTAAAATAAATCGGATAAATTACAGAAATGCCACAAGCACTCTTGAGTTTTTGGATCGCACCAATTTAAAGGAAAAATATTAAACTTGAAAATAAGCAAAATCCCTTGGGAAGGGAAAAATATAAAGCCCCAACCCCACTTGGGAATGAAAAGGAGTGTTGTTTGATTTAGTAACACATTCAAAAAAAAAAAAATAAAAAAAAATCAGCATCTTGCTTGCTTTTGGCTAAATCTTGGATCGTCAATATGGCGTTTTACTTTCACTACAACATTCTGATTTTACATTATTATCAATGATGGCTAAAAAGATGGCTAAAAGGGCATCCATCACCTAACAACGAAAGAGATACTAAAAGAAATGGACAATGCCAATCTTTGCATTGCCCAAGGTCCTTTGCATTGCCCAAGGTCTGAGTTGCTGAAGCAAAATCTTCAAGTCATTCCCATGTCATACTCCACACAACGATTATAACAGACGCCACAGTTCCAAGGTATACAGCGGACATCATGAATGGGAAACTACTTGAAGCTGCTAACGGGAAAAATTTGTCAGGGAAATGAAGACGTGAGCCACATTGATCGTCCCAAAATCCCATTTTCATGGACAGCAAGATATGCTGCATTTAGCCTGTAGAGAACAGCAAGAACACATCAACTATTCTGCAGATTCTAGGTATAATTTTCACATTTGAAAATTAAGAAAATACCTATCTACATCAGGTGGAGCTAGGGGGTCAAAGGTGGGTTCCTCCTTTGGTTCCGTCACACCTGCTGTGGCTGCCATAGCTTGTATTCCTTCGGCCTGAAACCAAATTAATTTAAGATGAAAACAGCTGAAAGGAAATAAGTGATGTTTTCTCATTTAAACGGGTGAATCTTAGAACTAATGTAAGATTGCTTAATTGTGATTAGTAGGTGAAGGGTTCAACACAAAAAAACTATAAAAAATATGCATAAAACTGTGTATATCTAACACTCCCTACGCCCCATGACATTCGTTGTCAATTGCCCCCTATTTGATCTAATCGATGATGTTTCTCTGCAAAATGTTCTTAGGTGGCAACAGTCCTTGAAATCTGAGCAACAATGTCAGATGCATATAAGATCAGAGTGGGTTGTGATAGTTGCAGACATGTGAGGTCAGCATAAAAATAATTCTGTACCATGATTTTAAGTTTTGCCGGATAGGGCAAAAAAGAATTTAATAATAAAGGATTACCAGCAGCAGTAGGATATTTTCGAGTATTGACTAAATTGGAATCCAAAAAGAACCAAAACTTGGTACTCCTTTATATAAGTTGTGAACTTGAAAGTGATTACCAGCCCTTCATTTCCATCCGAATGCAACGATCACTATTAGCTCCCTCCTAATTGAATCATTTGGTCAATCTATTTCCCCCCAAAATATCAGTCACCCAAAAACTCCCTTTCTGACAATTCTATCTGTTTTGATTAAGCAACATTCAGATGGCAACAGAAAATGGTAGTAGCTGGCATCAGATTTCAGCACTAGCGCTGATGTGTGATCTGAATCTCCTTTTTCCTTTATTAAAGTCAGAAGGTTTTATTATCATCACGGATTTATATATGTTTTCTGAGTAACAAAAATCCAATTTCATTTTTCCTTAGTACTATTCAATTACAGTTACAGGTTTTAATTTAACTTGCTCTATTGACAGTACAAAAGTCAGGGGAAAAAAAAAAGCAGTACAAGTATTTGCTGAGGGAAAAGAAAAGGTAACATTAACATTTATATTGAAGCAAAAAAACAAGCTTGCCTGTGAAAGGTATGGAGTATATCCAGCATATGCTTCATATGTATGTAATGATGGATCCGGGAGAGAACCGTAGCCAAACACATTACAACTTTGTCCATACCCATAATATGCACCACCCCACAGGCTAGAATCCACTTGCTGCTGAACCCAGGTGCCAGATAAGTTCTATGACACATCACGGATAAACATGTCAATACCTCAAACAGAAGGCCAGGAATAAAAATGGCAGAAAAACTGATAACTCGAGCATTTTTACATGAGTTCCAAACAGAGATCAATGCAAATCAGATGCAATTCGAGAGGTCATTGTCCATAATTTTAGCTCTTAATGAGAACCTTAGAACCTCACTATCCAGTGATTCCCACTATTCCATATGATGGCTAAGTTGAGACCACCAACCAAGTCTTCCCTGGCTTGACAGGTAGAAGACGACAGTTAAATGAAGCAGAAGCTACATGTTAGATGTGCCCTGATGAAGAATCGAAAAATAGCTTCCTAAAGAATAACCTGTTCAGCAGTTGGGCTCCTCCCCCATGAGATGCGAACAACTTGCTCACCAATCATTGTCCCTTGCATCTTTTGGATAGCTTCCTCAGCTGATGTCCTGCATTTAATTGCATGATTAGCAGGGATTAGTTTAACAACGCACATAATAACAGAAGGAAAAAAAAAAAAGAAAAAGAAAACAAGAGTACATGGCAAAGCAGATTACGTGCAATGTATAATCCAGAAAAGTGGTCACAATGTGCCGAAGAAATAATAGGGAAGCTCAGTGTAGAAAGCTCCCGCTATGCACGAGGTCTAGACACCAAAACTTTCCTTACAATATATTAAACAACTAGGGCATCTAATTAGCCAAAAAATACCACAATAGAAACTAAGCCAATCAGCATCTCAAATTTTTATGGCAATCATACAAAGGTTTGAGGGTGAGAGAAGGTACAACGGTAAGATTACTACCTTGCAACTTGAAGGTCATGGATTGACCATGGAAATAGACTCTTTGAGATGCGGTACAAATGGAGATGAGAAGAACCCTTATATGGGTTGGTTCTATTAACAAGTATATATAAGATTATATATATATATATATAATATACTACACTATCTTCATTATGGAATACTCTTCAGTATATTTTGAAACATATTTCAACAAATATTCTAATACTAATAGATAATTTTAATACTCCATCTCAAGTTGGAACATAGATACTAATCATAGTTTGATTGTTACAAATATAAATAATTCAAACTCTAATTAAATATTTGGTGAAAGTATTTACAAGCTGATCTTCAATGCTTACATGATGAATATGAATTAAGTCTTGCTAAAGTATTTTATGAACAAAATAACAATCTACTTCAATATACTTTATGCACTCATGAAATATTAAAGTTTATACAATGTGGATGGTTGCTTAATTAATATACCATAGCTAAAAAGGTCCAAAACTCTTATAACAAAGAAAAATAATTATTGAAGTCATATCACATACTTAACATGTCTTAACATACAATATTTTGATTTTGCACTTGACCTAATTATCACATTTTATTTCTTATTCTTTAATGACACAAAGTTATATCCAACAAACACAATAGCTGGTGGTAGATTTACTATCATATAGTTACCCATCCCAATCAACATCAAGAAACTTTTGACTAGGGTATAACCATAATCGTTGTACAGCAAGTCTTATCCCGGTGTACCCTTAAAATATCTTATAATACATATTACAGCCTCCTAATAAGAAACATAAGAAGACAAAAACTAGCTCACAATACTAGTGGAGAAGGCAATATTCAAACAAGTCATGAAAATATAATTAAACTTACTAACTATTCATTGGTACCTTTCTAGTCCAGCAAAGACGCCCCCATCATCTAGTGATAGCTTGATTCTAGGATCTATGAAAGTGTCACGAGGTTTTGAATTCGACATTCCGGTTTTTTGAAATAAATCCACTTTTTTTGCGAAGGAAAGATATCATGACGATATCTAATAATTTCAATGCCAAGAAAATATTGAAAACTCTTGATATATTTGGTTTGAAATTGATTTTGTAGGAAAAATTTTAAATCTATGATGGCAATACTACCGCTGCCAATAATCAAAATATTATCCATATACAACTTTATGAACAATTTCATATATAATAATATGGTCATCAGGAGAACATTGAATGATGGATAGTAACTCGTTGAATATACATTGAGATAAAAACTTGTAGACCCATGAAATGTGCAATTAGAAGATACTAAAAAATGTCCAAATTTTGGAGAGACACCAATACATTTCCTAGAAAACGTCCAAACTTTGGAGAGACACCAATACCCCTCCGAGAAACGAGGATATTTAGGTAATGTCATATATTGCAAAGATTTATGATCAATCTTAGTCACCTAAGACCGAATATCACATGGATAACAAACACAACCAAAAATCTTTGTTGGAAGAAAATGTAATTGCTCGCCAGACAATGACACCTGATAAAAAAATATTTCCTAAAGAATAGTTGGTGGCATTTAATCAATAAGATAACATGCTATCAACATTGCATTACTCCAAAAAGCCTTTTGTACTCCCATCTGTAATATAAGAGTTCTAACGACCTCTATCAAATGCCTATTCTTCCTCTCGATCACTTTGTTCTCCCAGGGTATAACGAGACAAGATGACTTATGAAGAATCCCATGCTGTGATAAGAACAATGAAAAAGTGATAGAAAAATACTTACGACTATTGTCACTCCATAAAGTGGTTATAAAAGTAAAAAATGGGGTCCGAATTTTAAGTTCTGCATGGAATGCACAGAAAATAGAATACAACTCAGAATGTATTTCATCAAGTATACCCAAGTAACTCATAAATATTCTTCAATGAAGGTAACAAAGTAACAAAGTCCAATATTAGACGAAACTATATATGATCCCAAGACATTCGGGTGGACTAGCTGAAAAGGAGCAAAGACACGTGGATTTACTCAAAGAAAATATGAGTTGCGATGATACTTAGCAAATTGACACGATTTATAAAATAACTCGACAACAAATATTAGAGTTGGACATAACTTTTTTAGACACAAAAGAAATGGATGACCCAATACACAATGAGGATCAAGCGGTATAAAAATGGGCATTGATATAGACAATAGGAAGAGGTCTTGCATCGAACAAGTAGAGACCTCCTAAGTCACAACAACCTCTACCAATAATCTTCATAGTATTAATATCTTAAAACTCACAATAAGTAAAGAAGAATATTGCATAATAATTATGTTTTTAAGTAAACTTAACAATAGTAGAGTAAATAAAAATTTTGAAAAATAAAGACCCAATGAGAGATGCAAAGTTTATGTTAGAAAAGTAGAACCAACACTTTCAACCTTTTCAAATATGTCATCAGCCAAAATAAAGCTGGGAATAACGGAACATAATCAGTAATTAGACAAAATACCTATAAACCCAATCATAAGGTCAGAGGAATCGGAGTCAATAACCTAGGCTTAAGGGGATGCTGCAAGAAAGGCTGTGTGGTTATCAGATTGAACAAGGGTTACAATAGTTTCAGTAGGGATGATAGCAGGCTTCCCATATAATTGCCAACACTTATTCCGTCTATAACTGACTCTAGGACAATAAAAACAAATCAATCTTACATCTTTTCTTCCACCACCGTGATCACCAAATATGGATTTAGAAGCCATGAATAATCAATATATAATCACAACAGCACAATCAGCAACTAATATGTCAGAGATCTGAAGCACTAAAATAACAAAGAAGCATGAAATTGAAAGTAACAAAGAGCACATTCAGCAACAAGGGCAGTAATAAAGCACCATTAACAGTAAACCAAAACTATCAGGGCACCATAACAAAGCAGTATGAACAATAAACCAAAAGTGGCAGAGCACCGGAAAAGAAATCGAAAATATCTCCTCAAACAAAATGGAAAATTGTTGTAACTTCAAAGAGATCTACTAGATCAAAGCCAAATTCCAAGAACCCCTTCGAGCGATGGCGCCAATCAGAACACAGATGCTGCCGAATAACAACAGCGACTAAGAAATTGCAAAATCTATAGAATCCTCCCAAACAAAATGGTGAATGGAACAACTGGATTTGTAATAGCCTACAGCAAAGATTCTTCGGTTCGAGTTTTCAAACATTGTGACCCAAGGAAAACCTATAGGATTGCCATCGATTTCAGGCTGACGGAACTTGGGTTATTGTTTTGTTTGCATAGAGGGCAAGAGAGGTTATATGGAAAGTGCACCTTTGGCAAATGAGAAAAGAAATCACCGGTGGTGGTGGTGGTGGTGGCAGTGGCTAGGGTTTAGAAAGTAGCTTGCTCTAAAACCATGTTAAACTTACAACACAAGAGATGAGAAAAACCCATACATGGGTTGACTCTCTCTCTCTCTCTCTCTCTCTTTAGGATTATTTATATATATTAAAAATATTAAACTATCCTTATAAAGAAATATTCCTTAGTATATTCTAAAGCATATTTTAACAGATATTCTAAAACTAACAGATATTCTAACAAATTGTAACAATAAGATTGCACAACACTTCACAGTTTGGGCCTCATATTTATCCTATATACCATGTTTGTATGGTGGCGTGATGTTCTACGTGAATCCACGTTGGAAGGACATCATACCAAAGTCGTACAATTAGGACTTCGATATGGTTTTATTCTGTTCATCGTATCGGAGGTTATGTTCTTTTTTGCTCTTTTTTGGGCTTCTTCTCATTCTTCTTTGGCACCTACGGTAGAGATCGGAGGTATTTGGCCCCCAAAAGGGATTGGGGTTTTAGATCCTCGGGAAATCCCTTTTCTTAATACCCTTATTCTTCTTTCATCCGGAGCTGCCGTAACTTGGGCTCATCATGCTATACTCGCGGGGAAGGAAAAAGGAGCAGTTTACGCTTTAGTAGCTACCGTTTTACTGGCTCTAGTATTCACTGGCTTTCAAGGAATGGAATATTATCAAGCACCCTTCACTATTTCGGATAGTATTTATGGCTTATCTTAACCATTTCTAGGTCAAAAATAAGGGAGCCTCATGGATTTAGCATACTCAACTTACAAAGGTCTCACGAAACAATACCTCGCTGTAAACTGCACCAATCCACACCCCTTGCTAGCAGGGATCTTGGCATAAACAATCTCCCCAAACTGCATGCAAAGCTGCCTTAGTTGTTCTTCCATGATGTTAGGATCCAAGTCACCAATGAAAATCTGCAAGAAGATATTATGATCGTGAGGTTTGAAGAGAAAATAATGAACAGTATACAGCCAAGCACAACCCTTTTCTTACAGTTGTATTGTTTGGATCATTGTCGGCTGACAGCACAGGCATCGGTGACACCACATATGCGGGAGCAGAATACATAGCTGCCAAAAAGAAAATTAAGATTATACGAGTTATTGAACCAATGCAAAGAAGAAATTTGATTGATGATTGAAATTGATATAGCCATCACAAAAAGCGTACACAAAGGAGCAAAGAATCCTACCTTTAACTGAAGCATATTGTTGTAGAACTCCAGTCGTCTTCTTAGCTGTTGCAGCACTAATCCGCATTGGCCTAGATGAACAATATGCACCATTCATTTCTGTCATAGCCCGATTTCTCTCTGTTTCATCAGCAAATTTAACAAACCCATATCCCTTTGACCTTCCAGTAGTTGGGTCCATTACAACCTTTGCCCCTCTAACAGACGGATAGTGAACACGAAACGTTTCCTGCAATAGATAATCTGTAACATCAGGTGCCAAATCCCCCACAAATACAGAATGCTCTGGCCCAGCATCAGCTCGTCTTTCTCCAATTCCAAAAGAAGCCCAATTCAACCGAAAAAGTTGATCAGTTCCTGGCATTGAAGTTCCATTGTATGTTTGTAGAATACGCTCAGCTGCAGCATGAGAATTAAATTCAACAAATCCGTAACCCTCTGGCTGCCCGGTAGTCTTATTACGTATTATCTTTATTGACACAACCTGCATTTAAGCCCAAAGACAAATAACTATTGTAATATGCGAATGTGGCTAGACAACATGAAAAGCTCTACACTAACTGCATATGAGTACAACATACTTTAAACTTTCACATGGTAATTTTCAACAATCAAACTAATCACACCCCATTGCATGGAAGAATTCTACAACAACATGGGGATGACCAATAGCACGGAAGAAATAAAGGCCTATATCTATCACAACTTTCATGTATTGTACAGCTTATATGCAACACAATCAATACTGAAACCATCCACTCTAATAGTAGAAGCAAGAAGTAGTAGAGGAGGCCGATAAGATTTGCTTCCGTTGGTACGGGCTTGATGTGGAATACAGCCGATAAGTAAAAATACAGCACTGACTGAACTCTTTCGCCATTAATAGTCGGACCACGTTTCTAACATTGCAAGTAGCAATTTAGAGTCTCAAGTTTTTGATTAGTGAAAAGCCAACGAGCTCACATTTCTTATGCTCGTATCAGTGGCACAGGACATCTTAGCTCCATCAGCAAGTATGGCATCATTGGAGTTAGCCTTCAGTGTTAAGGGTCGAGTAGTTGATAAAAAAAATAGGATGACACCAAAAGTCATAGAAATGTACATCATTTTCAAGGATTGGTTGGACGCAAAGGTTAAGTTAGAAATCCAACCATTTTTGGTTTCAATGACTTCAAAAGCAATAGTAGTGGTAATGTGAGGCATAAAAATAATTAAGTTATTATTAGATGTATTT
>JAODPA010033278.1:62278-88340 GCA_025585075.1 Nepenthes mirabilis | reverse complement strand
TTTTTAATATGGGCAATACCATGCTGTGGCATGGCACAACCCATAGGTACTCTCCGCTTAGCATAGCGGAGGCCACATGTTGTGTTGGGCCAGGCACAATCCGCAATATACACTGATTTTATCTTTGAGGTTTTCCTTCATCACCAATATATACAATGATTTTACTTTTTGCTCTGTACATGTTACATTATTAATGATAATATCTCATTGGAAAATTGATTAATCTTTATGACATCTAAAAAAGAATAACCTCTACGTATTTTGTATATTTATATCTATTGTGCTTCTATAATATTAAAGGGTCCAACAGGTAGGTGATTAGTGTGGTCCTAGTCTTTCAAACCAGATGATCACCAATTCCTCATAACAATCCAAGCAACCAATCACAGAAATTTACACAAGAAATGACTTTTGGTAGCTTATCTTCCATATATATGGCCGATGGAACAACTCGCATATTCTTCATACCAAATTGTTTGTCAACCAAAAGCTAAGATGGGATTCACAACCTCGAGTATGAGCACAAGGGGATACTAATGGCAACTCATTTTATATAAAACCAGTTCAACTATTGACTGCATAGTGTCATGGTCAAATTTTTTTAGCCAAAAAATTGTGCGCGAATTTGTTCCTATTAGGAGCCATATGCTGGTCAAATGGACCTCCGAGCACACTTAAATGTGAGGATTAATCCCGGAATACAATCATGAGTAAACAATTATTGTCGAATATGTTGAATACAAATAAGTCGTTAGTTGAATGCGGAAATGCAAGTAATCAATCAAATAACAACAGACAACATTCAGATTTGAAAGAAGATTTCTTGAATTTATTTTTTCATATAAAGGGTTTTAAACCTTTTGGCTTTTAACACTACGATACATTGAATGTCCCGAATATTTAAAATGGGACATATAATTTTTCTACAATACTAAAATTCAAACCAAAGATACCTAGAAAAATTCAATGATGTGAAAAAAAATCATATAAAAATTTATAGTGCTCGATTTGGATCTAACTATCAACGTCATTGTCGACTTTATTAAAGTAGCTTTGATCTCTCACATCTTGTCTCATGTCCTCGGTAAGTTCTTGGCTGGTCTCTTCTGTTGGTCTCTCCTTTAACTTCACAAGAATTGATTTCTTCGTTCTTTTGACTGATGCCGTTAACACTAGTTCAGCTATGATATCTTCGACTTTTGACACTGGGGATGGCTTTAGTTTGATGTTGGTACATTACAAAAGGATACGTGAAAGGTCTTTCATGTCAGGATAATATAGCTTCAAGTAGCTCACAGGGAAGATTGGGTGGACCTTCATCTATTCTATAAGATCTATTTTATACGATGCCTTCCCCACACGAGCAATCATTTGGATAAAGCTTTCATATTTTTGAAGAAAACGCTCCTCTTTTTCTCTAAGGAACATCATCCTTTCTTAGAGAGGCTTCACCAACAAAATATCTTCGACATCAAAATGCACAAACTACCACTTCTAATCTACCTATTTCTTCATTAGATGAGATGCTTCCTCCAAATAGGCTTTGAAAATCTCCGTGTTCTGTTTCCAATCCTGGGCAAAGTAGTAAGCACAAAGATATTTTCTTTTATATGACTCGGCCACATTATGTGGAAGAAGTGGCTACTAATTTGTTACAATCTCAAAAGATTCTTGTTTGAACAAGAGCACTTTTGAGTGCTAAAGCAAAATTAAGCAATATCAAGGATCTTTACTCAATCTTTCTAACTGGCACACACAAAATGACAGAGGTAGGCCATTGAATCTCTCTATCAAATCGTCAGCTGAGGATGGTAACTTGATGAGATATTTAGTTCCAACCTAAGCATCCTCAAGAGTTTTAGCCAAAAGGCTCAATGAAGCGGCTATCTTAGTCACTCGCAATGCTTTAGGGCACATTCTAATACTTGACAATGTGTTATAAAGAAAAAGGGCATTGTCTCCTATCCCAAATAATCTCTTGATATTAAAACAAAAGCTGCGTACTTTGAGAAGCGGTTCACGATCACAAAGATACACAAGTAGTCACCAACCTTATATCACCTCGTGATGAAGTCGAGGGAAATACTTTCTTTAGGATCTACTACATATAGTGTAGAGTTTTAGCAGCTCTATTGATTTTTGACAATCTTGTCTTGCTAGCAAGTGAAATAAGTCTTTGTGTAACCCATCATATCATCCTTCATTTAATTCAATAATAGCCTTTCAGCGTTATGCTTGGGCTATGCCGCCACCCTAGGGGACAAGTACATAGAGTGTCATGACACTATTTAAAGAGCATCCTCCTCAGTTCTTTATTCTTAGATATGAATACCTGGTGTTCTTTTGTGAAGATTAATCTGTCAACCCAAAATCTCTGTCTTGTTTTCCTGAATCAGTTGAAGTAAACTTGTACCTTTATGAATTCAATTTGACATATGTACCTTTCCCCATGATAGAAAGTTGTGTTTGACCTTCTTGAGATGAAACTTTGTACTTTTCCACCAAATAGGAAACATTTTCGACTTGTAATATAGAGAGCCTCCCCAGTTAGTATTTTTATAAGAACAATCATAATGAAATGAGAACCAATATATTTGAATGTCCTAATATATTTAGACAAATTTGAGGACTGTATCTATCATTCACGAGTGGCAAAAGAAAGTGGCATTTGTCCTTATCTATATGAGAGAATATGTAGATGGCTCGCCTAAAAATCGAAATAGTAACTTAAGGTCTAAGATTATCAAGAGTACGTATAATCCTTTCTTAAAACCAATATTTCAGTTTTTGGTTTTCCGATTTGAGTATGTTTTGGATTATGATATGTTTTGACTTACATCTGATTTTGGATACTCGAAACTTCGATTTGAGATTCACAGGTTTTAATTGACGCAGGACTTGGATACCAAATTTAGTTGGTCTCGTACATTTGGATAATTTGATATTACTTTAGATTATGGACTTTATGTACGATATCATATTTGGACATTTTGTTAGTTTGTCACACTCGAAATTTGGATTTTGGCTTTCATAGATTTTATATTAATTTATCGATTTATTCCTTCGCTCTAATTGTGGATGCACCATAAGAGTCATTTGAGTAGCCAACTGTGGTGTCGTTTGAACCATCACGAACCTACCGAGTAAGCTTTTTTTAAAACCGAGGCCTTTCTTACTACTCTCCTAAGCTTAATACTAGCTATTACGGTTTGATTTTTATAGCAACAAAACTATACAAAGTGTCCATTCTTATTAGAAGTCGAACGCCAATCAAGTTAACCCCAGAGCACACTTAAGAGTGTGAGGGTCGATCTCAAAACGCAATCACGAGAAAGCAATTAGTATTGAGTATTTGAACGCAACTAAGTTGCTAATTAAAGGTCTAGAAATATAAAAAAGTAATCAAATAGTAACAAGTAATAATTAGATATGAAAGAAGATTTCTTAAATTCATTCACTCATATAGAAGATTTTAGGAATTTTGTTATTTGACACAAGCACACAATGAAAGGCTCCAACTTTCACAATGAGATATTTAATTTTTTACAATATTAAAATTCAAACTAAATTCATTTAAATTCCTAGAAAAATTCAAAGATACAAGAAGAATTGTATAAAAATTTATATAACTCGATTTGGATTCTACCACACAAAAGGGGGCATTGAAATTTACTTTTACAAAGAACTTGGTAGTAAACTTGCAAGAAAGAAAATGTGTTCTAATATATACAATATTAGTATTTCAAAGGACTTTATTGACCGCATCATTGAATAGATTATAAAGAGACTAAATTTAATGAATATACAATACTCAACTGCAAGTCTGCAACTGCATAAGTTTTAAATTTCACTTGCCATGATTTTGGTTGAAATATAACATCTATACTATGTTTTTTTCATTTCTGAATTTGACATGAATAATCAAATTGCTATTATTTTCAACATTAACTCTACGAACACTAAACACAACAATTTAAATGCTAGTAAGCTTAAACACATACTTTTTATTCAGTAATAAATACATGTTAATATCTTAAGATCTTAACATAACATGAGACAAAAATGATTCAGGGGCCAACTGTTGGCAAATATTGATGCTAAGAAGAGTATAAGTCAAGATATGCATGATAATTGATTCCATCTACGTGTACTTCATTGACAACCAATGAACTTACCAACCATTGGAAAGAAATCATGATCCATTTAAAAATTTCTCGATTTTCTATTTCTTTGTTCACTTGTCTTAGAGTAATTAACAACTAAGATAAGGGCCATAATGGGGAAAAATCACAACCTAAGTCCCTTTTTATAGTAATTGGGGCAACGCAGGACTTATTTGGTGTAAACAACAAATACAAAGGGCATAAGTTAAAAAAATCACAATCTAAGCCCTGCTTCATATCAAGTATAGAAAACAAGGTTCTGGATCATTACGTCTGCCGATATATGAACGTAAAGGGAATCCCTTAGCCCTCTTTATTGGATAGATAACTAGAAAAAGAATAAATTGTGCAAAAAAACTCAGGAAAATAACATTTTCCTTTCGAATTTATTCTCCATCAGACTTAAATTATTGCCGATAGTGTAAAGCAATAATATCAGAGTAAATCGTAAGCAAAATGGAAACTCTATCATCTAAGTTAACATAGCAAGAACAACAATCCAAAGATAGGAAGCAGCCCTAAATTCCGATAAATCAGAGTCTCAAGGGTACTAAAATCAAAAAGACAAATACAGCAGTCAAGAAAAAGTCACAATCAGATTTCCAGCAGGTCCTCTGTGATTCAAGCCTGAGCAGAATTAAGTCATTTCCCACCAGAGAGAAAGAAAAAGATAGACATAAGAGCCTCAAACAAAATGATACCCAGTAACCAAACAGAAACTCAACCATTAACGCCCGACCCCGCCTTCGAGAGAGTACAACTGAGATAGCTTGAAATTCTTTCAAATGCACGAAGAATATAAGATTTGATTATTTACTCAATATAACAATGATCATATGGAAAAGAGGAGAGGATACCTCACCGGTATAAGCGAAGCAGGAATGGAGATACGACTCGTCGACCCAATACTGTAAGTCACCAATCCAAAGGGTCCGGACTTCTTCCAGGGTCTGCGGTTGGTGGTACGACGCCAACGATGTTGTAGTTGCCAAGTTGGATAGTGGCTGTGCGGCCATCGTCCGCCGCTCGCCGTAGATCTTACTGTTGGAGCTTCTACTCCCTGTGCAGTGACTGCTAATAGGGCTTTTTCCCGGTTTGCGCGTTGACACGTTTTTGTTTTTGTTTTTTTATTTAAAGAACCCCGCTTCTCTTATTCTGCCCTACCCTCGAGTTATTTTACTGTTTTTTTCCTCATAAAATAATGAAAACAGAGGGAAAACTGTACCATATGTTTCTTTTTTAAAATATTCAAAATTNCCCTTATTCTTCTTTCATCCGGAGCTGCCGTAACTTGGGCTCATCATGCTATACTCGCGGGGAAGGAAAAAGGAGCAGTTTACGCTTTAGTAGCTACCGTTTTACTGGCTCTAGTATTCACTGGCTTTCAAGGAATGGAATATTATCAAGCACCCTTCACTATTTCGGATAGTATTTATGGTTCTACCTTTTTCTTAGCAACTGGCTTTCATGGTTTTCATGTGATTATAGGTACTCTTTTCTTGATCATATGTGGTATTCGCCAATATTTTGGTCATCTGACCAAGGAGCATCACGTTGGCTTTGAAGCAGCTGCATGGTACTGGCATTTTGTAGACGTGGTTTGGTTATTCTTATTTGTCTCTATCTATTGGTGGCGAAATTTGATCTTGGTCCATTTGAGATTGTTTCTTTTAATCGTAATCAAAGATGTTTTCTTGTCTCTCGTTTCTTTTCCGAACAAATCGAAGAACCTAATGGATCGAACTCATCCTTGGCTGCTACGAAACATATCGGCCTTGCGTTGCGGAAAGAACGTTCTGAGTTGGAGGCAAGAGCTCTTTCTTCAATAACGGCACGGCCCTGCTCGCCAGGAAGAATCTTTGATTCATGGCCGGAGATCAAGGCACAGATCGACCTTTAGAGATAGAGGTGAGCAGCAAGCCGAACCTCTGATCGACCTGGGCACATAAAAAATGGTCGGCGTCGAGAGAGATTGGATATTCCGTCAGTAGGACAGGTGCAGTCTTGATTGGGGCCGTAATGCTCGCAGTGACACTGACTTGTGCGGCTGTTAAGATGTCAGCTTCTTAGTCTGGTAACTTTCCTTAGAAGGGCCTTTCTTATTAGTGGGATTTTGGTAGGATTGGTATTTTTTCGAGAGTAAACAAGAGTGAATAGGGCAATAAGTAACAAGAATAATTATTTTATTTTATTAAAAAAAAATAAAAACTTCGGCGACGTATTCGTATAATTTGTCCTCGTGATGGGTGATCTCCAGTCGGCGAGCATGGATTCTTCGGCCTTGTGTTCGCTTCCGGAGGACGGTGAGGAGAGCGGTGAACAACAATCACCATCGCAGCGACCATTGCCGCCGCCACTTCATCCTGCTACCGCATTTTACGATTTTCCAGATCGTCCTTCTCTCCAGTAACTTCCAATGTTCCTATAACGCTATCTTCTCTTCACCCTACTGTTTCATCTTCTTAGGAAAACAAATCAGGGAAAGACTTAGAATTATCATGTGTTGAACAATAGATTGACACTTCCCATGTATGTTAGGAGCAATTGTGTAAATTTGACTGGCTTCTAGATAAAAGTCTTCGAATTTATGTGAAAAATAGCGAGTTCAAACCAACGTGCTTGAGTTTTATAAACTTCTCACTGAAACTGAACCTAATTTATTTTAAAAAATAAGACTTTTTTAAAATCTCAATGTAATCACTTGATTTGCCTGCAGACTTTTTTTAAAGTATTGATCAAGCTTCCTATTAACTGATAGGATTTATTTGTGCAGCAATCAATCACAGAAGTACTCACCCATAGATTGGTTAGAGTATTTTGACCAGGAGGATGATGTTTGTATACCAGGTTCAGGAAATGTGAGAAACCGTTTGTCTTCTCTTTAGTTCTTCAGTTGAATTTCAGCTTTACATTCACTTTGAATATTCTTCTTCACCTTTTTCCATCTTGTCTGCCCTTAGGTATTTCATATTTATAAGGCAGGATTAGAAGGACCAGTTGTGTTTTGTCTTCACGGAGGAGGTTATTCCGGGTATCTTTTATTTCCTCTCTCTAAAACCCCTTCTATTTCACCTGGAAAGTGGATGTTTGAATTTGTTATTTGAATGAATGTATTTGTTCTAGGATGTCTAATGGGGCTCTCTAAAGTGAGGCCTTATCAGTTATTAAGTTTTCACTCCAAAGAGTGGAGGGTTTGATAAGGATAATTAATATGAGTTTCAAGCTTTGAGGCTATTTAATGAGGAGTATCATTGTATCGGAAGGCTGTTGGTGCTACTTCCCTGAATTCCTTTTTATTGTTTTTACAGTGAATTGGTGCAAGCTCTTTTGACTGATTAGTTTGGATCCTGTTTGCCTTCGGAATTCATATACTCTCCATTTTCCTTATATTTCTTTCCTTTGAGTAAAATCGCTCTTAGAAGAAAGAAATGGAATGATATTGTAACTTATTTTCATGATGATGAAAGACAAAAGAGAAGAGGAAATGGTAACGAGAGAAATAAGGCATATAAGCAGCATTATGTGTAATATTAGAAGACCTTTTTTTTTTCCACTTACTTGAGAGACAAGCCTAACATGCCACAATTTCCCTCTAATAATTTTTTCCAAATTGGAAATTTAATTCCTAGTCTACTAACTGTACATTATTGAACCATTGTATTATCTTTCTCTAATTGAATTCAAGCCTAGTTAAAGTGTGTAGCTCTGTCTTGATGTAAAATCTCTCCCCCCCTCTCTCTCTCTCTCCGTCTCACATTGTTAATTTTCCCTTTTGCTTCTTATTTTTAGTTGTTTCCATCATTGAGGGTTCAAAGTTTTTTGTATTTTTGGTCACGTATGTTCAGGACTTGCCTCTTTTCTCTCAATAGGTTTAGCTGCCTTTGCATTCTAAATAATTGCTAGCTTTACCATCTTTAGATTGGCACGATGGGATTAATTCAAATTTGCGCATTTAATGAATTGAACAAATTTGTTATACTGTAAATGATGTTCAGGCATAATTATGAATTTTGAGAACATTCAATGAAGTTTTTTTTTATTCGTCTAACTGACTGAAGATTATCTTGTGTGCCTATAGTTGACTTGGTGCTTAGATTCTTGTAAAGGCACATGTGATTCTACTATGTGATATCCCTAACCCAAGTGGGAAGTATGGTAATATGTCCGATTCTCGTAGATATGGCCAAATTTATAAGTTCTAGTGTTGGACACTGTCTGTTTGTTATAATTGCTTAGAGAATTTTGCAACATTAAAGCAGTTTCCTTTCATGGATTTTACATGTATCATACGACATTAAGGTAGCAATTGATATAAAAGAATTGAATTCCCATAACTTGGAAGAGTCGGATGTTTTATACTCTTTAAAAAAATGATAGGCTATTATATACTCATGTTTGGGGATCACTTCACATTTCTTTGGTTTGAAAGAAAATTCCAAATTCACCTATATGATAACTTCCATGCCAAGATATATTGGGCCTAAAAGACCTTTTTGTAGCCTATTATTATTGGTGAACAAGTAAAGACTTTTTGTCGCTTCTACAGCTCTTAAACAAGGTGATTCATTGGTGAAAGAAAAATTCCAAACTTACCCATATAATAACTACCATGCGAAAATATACTTGGCCCAAAAGACCTTTTTATAGCTTATTATTGGTGAACAAGTAAAGACTTTCTGTCGCTTTGAGAGCTTTTAAACAAGGTGATTCATTGTTACGTTGGTTCAACCTTGTTATGGAGGTGTTCAGTGAATTTCTGAATTTGGCTTCTCAAGAAGAATTTTTAGAGGGCTTCAAAGTTGGAATGTCTAATGATGAGATGTTCTATGGTTTTTTCTTTCATCCATTTTGCTGATGGCACTTTCATTTTGTGCAGTGTATCAAAGCTGAATCTGCTGTATTTTAGATGTGATTTAATTGCCTTTGAGCTTGCTCTGGCTTGAAGGTAAACTTTCAAAAATATACATTTTTGGAACAAATGATTGTAAAAAGTCATAGCAAACCCAGTATCTACTTGTACTAAAAGACAAGGTAATTCCTCTTAGACAATAAAATATGTTGACATGAGAGGGAATGTATTTACTAGTTATATCATTTACAATTGCTTGAATCTCGAGACGCTCTTTAAACCAATCATAGACATTATTGAGATAGGTAAACTAAGGAGAATCCCTTTTTGAGAAACATATATGTGAATTTCATCTTATATGGCTCAAGCAGAAACTCAAAAAAATACTAGTTGTAATAGATATGTAATAGAAACATCTTTATTCTACAATTTAATCTCCTCTGAAGTGAAGATGTGAAGGAATGAAAATCCAAAGGTTATGGGAACAACATAACAATAGATAATTTAGAATCAGAATAAGTCCATTCTAGGGAACAAATTAATAGGAAATGCGTAAGAATAATAATTTACTCTTATGAAATGGAGTTTCGTGGAAATTGTTTTCATCGTGGGGTATCTTTTAGAATGAAATATAAAGAAGTGTTTTCGAATGATTTCCTTCAATTCTTCCCAATATGGAATGTGTAGTTGTTGATGTGGAGGGGGTTGCTGAGATCCTTGGCTGTAAACAAGGTGCTTTTCTATGCTGCTTGGTGCACAGTGTATGGATATTTAAGTTTGGGAACTTGCAATTAAGAAACACCAAAGCACAGTGTAATGATATTTAACTTTGGGATCCTTCAATTGAAAAATTCGAAAAGAGACTCGCTCTTTTAAAAAGCAATATTAGTGCAAAGGTAGAAGATTAACTAAGCATAAATTTTCAAGCCTTCATAGTAATTTTTTTATTTGTCTCTGTTCCCCCTTCTGAGTTCAGTTCTTGAAAATTGAGAAGATCGTTAGCTATTTTCTATGCAGTGGAAGTGAGAATTCCACAAAATTTCCTTTTGGCAGTTTGAGTGTGGACTTTAGAATCTTGAATGAGTGTTTGCTTGGCAGCTGACCATAGAAGTTTCTTTTGGAGAAAAGTTTTTCCATGTATTTGTGGAGGTTTGCAGTTTTGATGATTTTATAAGTAAATGCCAAGGAGTCGGTATGATTTGTGGAGGCATATACTAAGGGGGTGGATTTTTTTCTCGGTTAATTAGTTCTTGAGTTGGCTGCAGGCTATCTTTTTTAGTAAGTACAGGCTTTCTATGGTATTCTGGAAGAACAAGTTGTTGGATGATTCGCTGTTCAAAGAGAACACTTTGAGTGCTTTCTGGCTTGCAATTACTGGTGTGATGGTTCTGATTATTTTTAATGAGTTGACTCCAAACATGCTTATGGTCATATTCAGGTCCCACGGTGACATTGAGGACCACCTTTCTGATGGGACAAGGGACCCCTAGAGGCGGCTCTCACTATGCTTCCCATGTTCGATTTAACACTTATCTCTGCAAAACTATTAATTCCACACTATTTGGGCTGGGCTTGGTTGTGCTTAGATAAGCTCTGACAGAGATGCTCTTGCAAACCAGATAGCCTCACTCAGGGCCAGCGAAGGGAAGATCCTTGTTGCTGGAATTAAGCCCAGTTAGGTCTGTATATCCTGAGTTCTCATTCTTCCACATAGCCAGTGTAGGATAGGGTATCATGGACGATTACATTATCATAACAATGCCTGCTTGAGTCAAGGTTATATTCTGCTAAAAAATTATATTGATTGTTAGTATTGTTTTAGCTTTTTTACATTCATTCTGTTACTTCTGCTAAATGGCTATTAACCAGAGTTATGCCTATACTTTGCTAGGTGATCAAGCCATGAATAAACACTTAGTTCTCTTAAATCTAAAACACTCTCTCTCAGGTTTCCCCAAATTCCTCTCTCCCTGACTTCCATTATTTTATCCCTTCTTTCTTTTTAACATTAACTTAGATGATATCAGTATGGATCTTTAAACATGACATTCGTTCTTCAAACTACTGCTCAGTAATTGCAAGCTTTTTCTCTGAATGGGCTACCAGAGTAATTTAAGGAGCCTAGGGCCATCACAAATTAATTCAAATCTCTGAGTTACTTAGTTCAATTTTTATCAAGCAGACGGTTGATTCTTATTTTTTCAGTACATATATAGCAATTTATTTATTCCCCNAAAGGTCTATATACTTTAAACTCACATTTTCAGCCCGAATTACGAAATTTTGTGTTTAAAAATCATTAAAAATAATTATCATAACTAAAAAAATAAAATTAAATAAATAAAAAAATATTAAGGATATTACAGCAGCAGCCTTTAACTAACAAACGACTCCATTAACTAAATATTATTACTTCTTTAGCTACTGCCCTGTTCTAAGCCTTGTAAACCAATTTTAGCTGCTGTAGTTGTAAGCCATACCTTCTGTTCTGGTGCACTTCATGACAAGTGGGCTTACAATTGTGCTTTATATATGTTTTGGATTGCTAGAAATTGAAGAAACATTTTGAGAAAAAATAATCAAATGTAGTTAATTAAAGAAAGTCAAAGGATCATTGAGATAATTTAGAATTAAAATGAATAATGGAACAGATTTGTAATAAAATATTACTAGTTTAAGATAAGGAAGGGTATTGCGAGATTGGAGATGATCTGGACACTTGTACTATAAACCGATTGCCGCAAAATCAAGACAAAGTGACTGGACTGAGTTTGATGGTGCTAGAAAGTACAGGGTAGCAGGAATATGGAGTGACTTATGGTACTTAAGAAGAAGCTGATTTATGTCCATCTATCTTCTTATGGTGTTGGCCTGAAGTATAAAAATTTTTAGAGAAGGTTTTGTGGAACTGATCCCAAAAATAGTTGGGATGTGTGGAGTTTCTCTAATCTGGGTGATTTGTTTAGTGCATATGGCCTATATATGCCGAATGAGAAACAAGTTAAAAATTCATATTTCGTGAGGATAACAGGCCTTGCCAGTGATTATAATTTTCCAGGGAATCGGAAATGATTTTAGTTATTTCTCCAGTCTGAAATTCAGTTCCCTTTTGATATGTTCTTTGACAAACAAATGTGATACAAGACTTTGGCAATTAGATATTTTGTTCCTTGGATAGATTACTGCATCTGTTATACCTAATTGAGTGTTTGCCCAACCGCACAGCCAAAAAAAAGTATTTATCAGATTGAAATTAAGACGTAACAGTAATCTGTGACAAAACATTGGAACATTAGTATTTACAAATTGAAATTAAGACATGTAACAGTAATATATGACAAAACATTGGAGCATTAGTATTTACAAATTATCTTTGAGGAGGGGAAACATTATTATTACATATTTACAAATTATTATGCAATAGAACACTCCTGTTCTTTTGTGATCATTCTGATTTGTGATATTTGTTACTCCAGCCTATCATTTGCTGTGTCAGCGCGTAAAATTAGGGAGAATGCTCGGGTCGTAGCCATGGACTTGAGAGGTCACGGGAAATCAACCACGGAGAATGATCTTGATCTATCTGTGGAGGTCTGTGCTTTAGATTTTCTTATGCATTATTGAACTATCACAATAGAATGAATTTACTGAGTCTTTGTGTTTTGTTTCTTATATTATTTTATATACCTTCCATGTTGCAAAATGATGGAGGCTTGTGATTTGCAGACTTCATGCTGTGATGTATTGGCTGTTTTGAAGACAATGTACGGAGATTTCCCTCCTGCAACTGTACTTGTTGGCCACAGGTTCTGGTTTTAATTACTAATTTAGGTTCTTCAAAATTTCAGATTGTCTCTGAGAGTGCTAACTGTTTTATAAATGCAGAGGCGAGTCCCAAGCCTGATATAGTGAATAAATAAGGCGGAATTGAAGAGCCTGCAAATTTTTTGGAATCACATTAAAATAAAACTTTAGTTTGATGCCCTTAAGGATGCTCATGGAGTGATTCATTTGTCCATATAGGAATTACAGATCATTGCTTTCTGATCTTGAATTTATTGAATATCATAACTGCTATTTTTGTTGAATTCTTCCATCTTCACTTACTAAGCTAATTCTGGATGGCTCAATTATCTCAATAAAAAAGAAATGGATATGGTGGAAGGATATATAATAGTGAGTGTAATGTTGGAAAATAAACCCCACCTTTTGTGGAGAAATTGATGAGATAATTTGTTGTACTTCAAACACTAGCAGTAAGGAAGAAACAAAAACATTTGGAGTCCCTGGATTTGGAAAAATCTGATGAGACAATGATTGTAGAGAATTCCTTTGTTTTGATTCTGTTTGTTCCGTCAACGAACTTTTAGTTTCGTTGCATTTCATGCCAACAATTTAATGTGATGCTTCTTTAAATTAAATTATCAATAATAGAATTAATCTGATTTCACTATTAGGATTATAAATTATGTTGTGCATTATTTTCATGGTGTGTTATTTTTTAACTAGCTTTCTTGATGATCATGCTAGTCTTTGAAGAGGATGCTTCTTTGATTAGAAAAATAAATAATGAAATTAATCTGATGTCACTGTTAGCATGGGAGGTTCCATTGCTGTGCATGTAGCTGCAAGGAGGGTATTCCCTAGCTTGGCTGGGCTAGTAGTTGTGGATGTTGTGGAGGTTTGAAAATAATGTACCCTTATTTTTATGTAGATAGTAATTCATTACTGGCATCACATTTGTCTAAATCATTGTTTATGTTAATTTCAGGGAACAGCCTTGGCTTCACTGGTTCATATGCAGAAAATTCTTTCAAGCCGCATGCAACATTTTCCAACTGTGGAAAAAGCAGTAAATACATCAACATTATTCTTCATCTTCACCGTCTATTGATTTTTCTAGTTACTTGTCATGTGGCAAAAACTAATTTGTAGCTAAATTTTGGTATCTTTTCTGTATCATTTTCCAGTATGTGGCACTCTTCAGTGGATAGGACAAAGGACTATGTCAACCTTCATCATTGGCATGTTGGCTAATTGATTCTAAGTTGTATACCTGTATAAATGACACCATCTGTCTATTTAAGGATTAGTTAATGCCAATCAATAAACCCTACAAAGTTTCTGATCTGATTTGGTGAAAATGAATGTGTCTTCACAGTAAAGAAACATTAAGGAAAGGCTATTATATCTTGACATGGCAGAACATCACATATGTTGTGCTTTCTACCTTGCACATCTGGAATTATCACATTTATTAGAATGTCTAGTATAGTTGGTGTACCCTTTTTTTTATCAGGGTGAAATGACCTACAATGGGTGAGCTTGGCAAGAGATGTGACATTGTATGCATAAACATTGCAGAAGGTGCAAATAAGTTGTGAAAGTTTAGAATATCCATGACAATAAAATTGCAACACTAGTAAGTGAAGCTATGGTAAGGCTGTGTGCATTAGATCAATCCACCAACCACTTTATAATGGACGTCTTCTATCCCTTCTCATCTCTGTGGGGGACTAGATAATCTTTATTTCACATGATGAAATTATTTCAAAACCAATCTTGCACATTTGTCGTTTCTCCCTTGTTACATCAATATGAATTCTATCTCTAGTTGTACGATCGTACATTCATCCTAATATCTTCAAACCCACCACTATGGTTCTTAGATATGTTGGCGCCTAATTGCCTAACCTAGCTCAACACCATATTAGTAGCCATTGGCCACTTTATAATATTAACCTTTAAGTTTTGTGCCGAACTGTCCATCACATAGGATAGGACCTTGAATTTCTCAATTTATTCCCTTATTTTGATGTGGTGAGTAATGTCCGCATTAATTGCCATGTCTTTGGGGATCATTGATCAAAGGTATTTGACATATTTCCTTTTTGGTAAGCTTTCCATCCTATCATTATGCGCTATTAGGCATCACTAATTTAAACTAAACTTTGCTCTTCATTTGACAAAATTCCAAAAAGCTTTCTCTTTAAAGTTCCCTAAAAATTTCTGACTTATCTTTCAAGCTTTCCCTTGTCTTATTCTCCAATTCCAAATAGCATGGACCAAGGCACACTTTTTGGGACATTGTAAAGTTAAAAAAAAAAAAAAAAGTAAATCTTGGTTCTAAGTGCAATTCACTTCTCAGTTTAATGAAATATATTCTAATATATTGAGAAATGTTTTCCATAGTAAGATGTTAACTAAAATCTCTACTTTTTCAATAGGATATTTGTGTCGTGTTGTCCTCATGTGATAGTTGGGTTTCGCAGAAAGATACAATATACCCAAACTCATTTACTAATCGTGTAAATGTGTGAACTCATGAAAAGCTCACTAGGCTCTTGCTATCGATGTGTTAATACCATGACTGAAAATATTGATATCGGTTATAGTTATATCGACATGGATCATGTTATTATTAACTATAAAAAATTAGAAAAAAATTCATAATCATCTGGTTAGGATTGATCTATTTCAGTCCATTATGTAAAGATTCTATATACCAATATGTATTAGTATTGGATATATTAAAAACAAAAAATTACCCGTGAATCATAAGCCTATAGGCAAATATCGGCATATATTTCACTGGTATAATGACATATTGTAATTTTTCCACTTTATTAGGAAATATTGGTAACGGGAGGTTTATGCTATAATATATCATCTGATTTTTTATTTGGTTGGTGCACTAAGCATATTTGATAAGAACACCGGGCTCCTTTTATTAATTTGGAAAGCATTTTTAATTCAAATTATAGGGAGCCTCTCAATTATATTCTAAAATAACTTAAGATAGATAGCATTCATTTGAAATCATCTATAATTTTAAAATTGAAGTTGCTCAAACATTGCTAAATTTATAGAAGTAAATGATGCAATCTATTACTTGAGATGAGATGCCATTTGTGTCCTTAAATTGGTAGGTTATATGATGGGTCGACTACCTTGTTAAGCATGTTTATTCATGTCTACTTTCTTAATAAACGTGTAATCTTTCTCTTCTTGAGTTGTGCACCGAATTTTCTAGAGAAAGAAGCTCTCCGTTCCCATTATCTTTTTTGTTGTCAGCTAGCTTCATGGTCAGCAAGCCCTCTTCAGCTTCCTCCTTCTCATATGTGCTCTCCCTCAATCCTTACCACCTCCTTCTCATGCTTCTCCTTCGTCCTCATTGTCACCATAAGCAGAGAGGAAGATAAGAGAGAACCCATACTTTGGGGTTTTTGTATTCACAATTATATAGAAGAATTTACATATAGTACGATGACTAAATTACTCCTAGAGAACATTCTGTAGCAAAATATTTTATAGTATATCATAGAGAATATTTGCCACCTATTATAGCATATATTTCTTCATATTATGACACCTTCTTAAGTTGGAGTATAGATGTTGATTATGCACAACTTGTTGAAAATGTACTTAACATGTATTTTAGATTTAGATTTGGTAATGATATCAGGTAATCATTCTCCAGTTCTAACATGTTTAATCAGGACAAAACCTTGTTGAAACTTCTTATAAAGAAAGTGACAATCAATTTCTATATGTTTTGTGCATTCATGAACTATTAGGCCTAATGCAATGGATATTGTTGTCTGATTATAGCACTATAATTGTGATGGTCTGTAAGTATTTTTACACCCAAACTTTATTAAATTTTGAATCCACATAATTTCACATGTAACATGTGTTAATATGTGCTCTTTTGACTCAATACCTGACGTTGCAACTATGCTTTACTTTTGGCTTTTTTAGGACACTATTTTCCCCAACAAACAGCATTGAGACTCCCTCTAAATCTAGTATAACCATAACCACTATGATGCAAACTTTGTCTTGGTGTACCCTTTAAGATAACATAGAATATGGATGATTGTTCCTAGTGGAATACAAGGGGAGGACATAAATTGACTTGCAAATTAAACACTTAAAAAGAATCTAATGTCTGGTAGAGTCACAGAGAGATAGTTTAACTTATTAAGTACTCGTCGATACTGCTCTGGTTCATAAAAAAATCTTTCCATCTTCTAGAGATAGCTTCATTCTTAGATTATGGGTGTTTCTTACGATTTTACATCCTGCATTCCAGTGTCTCAAAGAAAGTGTAGGGTATACTTTTGTTATGAGATAAAGATGCCTCAATGACACTCTGTATCTTCAATACCAAGGAAATAACACAAATTTTCCAAATCCTTGGTTTGAAATTGATCTTAAAGAAATACTTGGAGTTTGGCAATACCAATGTTGTCACTCCCAATAATCATGAAATCATTCATATATACATTTAGTAGAATGCACCTTTTACTAGAATGACGATAGATGACTGAGTGGTCCCTGCTACAGTGAGCGAGACCAAACTCATTAAATCTACCAAACTAGGTATGTGGTGGATGTTTTAAATCATATAATGGCTTTTTTTGGCAACAAAAATGCACAGACTTACCTTGAGTAATAAACCTAAGTGGTTGCTCCAAATATACGTCCTCCTGAAGGTCACTGTGATGTACTTGATGTAAGATCAAATGATCAATAGCGGCCAGTGATAGAAAGATCTGTATAGATGTTGATTTTGGTAATAGGAGAAAAAATATCAGTATAGTCCACTTTATATGTTTGCGCATATCCTTTAGCTACCAGTTAATCCTTTAACATTGTGAGATATTTATCTGACTTGACTTTGACTGTATAGACCTATTTACAGCCAATGAGCTTATTTTTGACATGTAAGGGGACTAAATCCCATGTGTGATTTTGCTTAAGGGAAAAAATCTCTTTCTTTGTGATGTCTCACTAACCTTAATGAGTAATTGCTTTGAAAACCGTCTGAGACATTATAGAGGAATTCAAGGAAGACACAAAAACAGCTAATGCGAGCATAACATGTGTATAGAAAATAGCAGCAGTTAGAGGATATTTGGCCCAATGTCAGTGACTTTTTGTAATGCAATTGGCAGATCTAGGTTAGGATCGGACAAGAAGCTAGATGATTTGTTGATGGATGGATCGAATTGTCAAGGGTCGGCTTAGGAGTAGCTATGTGGGAGGAGCCAAACACTGGATGGAACCACAAATATAGATTTGAGAAATAAGAGGTAGTGGTGTAGGAAGGGAACTCTAATTGTGATACGTGACTTTATAGACAAGAGACCCATCATTGGAGAAAAAAGGGGTAGAGAATTGTAAGTTGTGGAAAAGAAATGGAGTAGGCTTTTGGAACAGAATATCAGAAGATGCTTGAGTATACCCTCTCTAAACATGAGTATACCTAATGAAAATACATTTAATTGATTGGGCGTCGTGTTTAGTTGTCTAAGGTTGAATATCTCGGACATATTATATACACCAATAGATGCACTAGAATAGATTGCAATGGCTCAAAAGGAAACAAAAGACGATGTAGGATCTCTCCTTGAAGCATAGCTTGGGGCATTCAATTAATAAGATAATATGCGGTCAGCATTGCCTCACCCTTACTCTAGAAGAATTTAGGAACTTGTATGTGGAAGAGCAGAGTTCGAGTGACTTATTCTTTTCTTTTATGCAACCCCATTAAGGATGTCATGCTGGAACATAAATGTTGTGAATGGAATAGTTAGATACTTGCAGGCTTTATCTATCATGAACCTGGTGCAAAAGCAATTAATCACTGTAATAATGAATTCAAAATAAAATTTTCTTCTTTTATAAGAGAAACAATCCAATTACCAATACCTAAAAAATCGAGTTGGACCTGACGAAATCAAACCATTTAATAATAGTTATAACACATAACAACCGTCACAGGATCGATCCAGGTCCTCTACTAGGTCTCCAAGGCACTGGCAATAACTTCTTTATTGTGAACTCGCTAGGAAAATGACAATCCAACTATACAATCACAGTATTAAATCTTCATGAATCTAACAATACTGAAATCCTGATATAAAACAATCCAAGACAAATTATCCAAATAATAGAAATTGCTGTCAAATATACACACACACACACAAACACAAACACACACTATTCCTCGAATAAATGAAATCCAAATACATTTCCAAATTCAACAAAATATAAGCAAAGTCTTCTAATTATCCTTGTCCAAACACCTACAAGTAATGCATAATCCTCTAATATAAAAGAGATAAAACAATATAAAATCATGAGCTGAATGTTGAGTGAGCATATGCATATGTAGAATAACAATCCTAGGTCCATAAATCAGAATGAAGAAATAGAAAACGAAAAAACACGTGCGAAAATGCAACATATCAAATGAGTCAAATGTCGAAAGTCTTAGTGCCAAATATCGGAATACATCAAATATCCAAATATGATTTCGTATGCAAATTTTATAATTTGAATAAGAATACCAAATAATAGTCAAAAGTGCAAAATCATTTGAAGGTTCTAAATGTCTAAATCCGGAATCAGATAAATCTGAACATTTATCAAAACTTGTAATTCTCCGAATCAAACAACTCAAATGTCGTATCATATGTAGGAAAAAACCTCAAAATCCCAAACATGCCAAAATTTGAGAACCAATGACCAAAAGATTGACTTTAAGGAAAGATTATACGTATTCTTGGTAATCTTAGGCCATATCACTACTATTTAGACACGTAGGCGGATTGTATATATATTACTCTCTATAGATATGGTCAAATGCCATTTTATTTTGCCACCTGTGAATGATAGGTGCACTTCTTAAATCTAAATATACTATGATGTCTGAATATATTATTCCTTTCAATTTCTTACAATACATTTCAAAAAACAAAATTAAAGTACTCTATAACAATGGCTCAAAACTTTTCCTCTGTTGAAAAACTATAATACTTTTACTCTGGAGAAGTATAAATACAAAAGTTTTCACCCTATGGGAAATTATAAATATCAAAATAAATAATAAATAGAGTCCGTTTGAAACACATGCGTGGACTAATATATGTAGGGCCCAAATGTACAATTTCACGACTTTTCTTTGCAAACATTTTCATATATAAATATAGTATCTCAAAATATTCACTTATTTAGTGAAAATGAGCGAACATCCAAATTGCTCGATAAAACCAAACAAAACTTCAAAACTTTCTGTAAAAATCACATTCATATAACAATATTTAAAGAGGGGAGGTAAATGGTAGCTTTCATGTACAGTAAAACACAAAATGTAAACAAAACTAGAAAGAATCTAAATTAGACCAAATATCGGGTATAAATCTGACAAAACAAAGCTTTAAATCAATTTCCTTCTCTTCCTCTTCTTATCTTTCTCTTTCCTTCCTCTTCTTTTTTTGCAAAAATGGTTGAAAAAAGTGCGCGTGTTGCTTATATAAACAAATTGGCGCGTGAGGACTTGTTAGGTGCGCATCAAATGCCACACAAACCTTCAGGCGTGCACGAGTACAACATCAAGTGTGGTTCAGGTGCCAGCAGTTTTCCTAAAGTGTGCACGATATTGCAGGGGCATGCGTCAAGTGCCACACAGTCTGTCCAAAACATGTATGAGCTCTCCGGAGGTGCTCCTCGCGCGTTAGGCACATTCAGCTACGAATGCGCATGAGAACGGATTAGGTGTCCTTCAGGCATCAGGCTTGATCCCAAAACCGTTCTTTAAATTTGGAATATACAATTATTTCCAAATTGACTCGAACTAAATATGTGATATCATAATTTATAATTAAAAACCGAACATTACAACTCTCCCATCTTTATAAAAAATTCTTCCTTGAAATTTGCATGCTTTAAACAAGGGTATTTTTCTCGGACTTTGTCTTCATGCTCCAAAGTTGCTTATTCGAATAAATGGTCACTTCAAAGCACATTGATCAAAGGAATTATCTTAGTGCACAAACATGGCCCTTTTTTTCCAAAATTTGAATCGGAGCCTCAATATAAGTTGGATTCTCATCAATATGCAACGGTTCATACTTAATAATGTGCGAAGGGTTAAATGCGTATTCTTTAACATTGAGACATGGAATACATTGTGGTAGTCTTCAAAACTAAGAGGTAAAGCTAATCTGTAAGCCACATCTTCAATCCGCTGCAAAATTTCGGATGGTCCAATGAATCTTGGCTTTAAATTTTCCTTCACTCTAAATCTTGAAATTCCCTTCCTTGGGTACACTTTCAAGAACACATGATCACTTATATCAAAACTCCAATTGGATTTCCGATTATCGGCGTAACTTTTTTGTTGACTTTGAACTACTGTCAGATGATCTCAGATAATTTTGATCTTATCAGACATGTCTCGAATGATATTGGGAACCAAAGGTTTTAGATCACCAATCTCTTTCTAATTGATAAGGGACTTGTATCTCTGTCCATGCAATACCTAAAATGAGGTTGTCCCGATATTTGACTGATGGCTATTATTATAAGTAAATTAGCTAACAAATAATTATCCCAATTTTCTTTCATCTCAATATAGATACTTTTAATATATCTTTCAAAATTTGAATGGTCCTCTCCGGTCAACCATCTATCTAGGGGTGAAATGCCATATGGAATTTCAAATCGGTCTCACTCATTGTGCAAGCTTTCCTAAAATTTCAACACAAATCTTGGGACATGATCATTAACATTTGAGACTGTAATACCATGTAGTTTTACAATCTTATTAATGTACAGTCGCGTCAAATGGTTTCTAAAAAACATCATCCTCAGAGGAAAAAAGTGAGTCGATTTAGTCAATTTATTCACAATCATCCAAATGACAACGAAGTTTGTCCTTATCCTTGGAAAACCTGGAACAAAATTTATTGTGATATGCTCCCATTTCTAGTTAGGAATATGCAAAGGATGCAAAAATCTTAGAGGTTTCCTATGCTCAGCCTTGTCCAGTTGACACACAGTAACCATTGAGAAATTCTCAAAGAAGCATCTACAATACCCGGCTAAACTCAGAAAACTTCTAACTTTCATAACATGGTCGCCTGTTTCCAATTTGCCACTACCTTAATTTTCTTTGGATCCACTTATACGCTTCATTCGGAAATTGTCCTGAAAATGAAACCTCTTCAAAGTAAAACTTGCACTTTTTTAATTTGGCGAATAACCACCTCTCTCTCAATATTTGCAGGGTGGTTCCAAATGTTTTTAGATGAGGCTATTCTATAAGGAGCTCTTGAGATTGGCACAGATCCTGCCACTACATCAATAGAAAATGTAATTTCTTGATTGGGAGGCATATGATGCAACTCCTCCGGGAAAACATCTTTGAATTCACGCACTACCGAAATTTCTTCATTTGATACATTATGACTTCTGGATGTGGTAACATAGACTAAATAAGCTTAGTATCCATCTCTAATTAAATGACTCGCATGCATAGTGGAAATCACTCTGAACGACTCCTTTATATTCTCTTGGAACTCAAAAGACTCATACCTTGGATTACAGAACACAATAGACTTGTTAAAACAATTAATACTAGTGTGATAACACGCCAACCAATCCATTTCGCAAAATAACATCAAATCGGGCATATCAATCAAAATTAGATTCGCTAACAATTCAATTTTATTGATCCATACCGAGCACTAGGGAGACATGATATTAGCTGTGGAAGACTTAACCTTCGCAGTAGATACCACCAAAGCAAAATAAAAAATTTGAGGCAGTGCTCACAAATTATAAACAAATTTTGGGGCAACGAACAAATGTGTATTCCCGAGATCAATTAACACATAAGCCATATAATTAAAATTTTACATATTATTGTCAACCATAGACGAATCCGCTCTTGCATCCTTCACTGTCGCTCTGAACGTCCTTACTAGAATAGAGAGGTTCTTCTCTGGAAGCCTAAGACTGAATGGATAATCTTTCACCATGTGGTCAACATGGCCACAGTTAAAACAAGTTTCGCTTTGACGATGGCATTGTCTACTAGCATGATGCTTGGTCACAATGCTCACATGATGGTTTGGAATACTAGGGCTTAGTTGGCGAAGGCTTAGCTCTGATCCTCTTCACTTTCTCCTACGCCTTAGACTTGTGTTGATTGAGATCCGTTGGTCTTTGAACTTTGACCTTTTCTCGCTGCCCTCTTTTCAAAGAGCTTCTTTATTTCTTGTTCCTGCTTGATGAGTAGAGCTTAGTCGAGCACTTCATTGTAGGACGACAATTAAAGGGGCACCAACTGCTTTCGGATTAAATCTTTTAACCATTGTAAAAATTTTCGAGCCCTTCTAGCCTTATCCACCACCACATGCATGGAAAAATGAGACAACTCGATGAATTTGGTGTCATACTCAACCACCATTTGGCTGCCTTGTCTTAAACATTTAAACTCATTTTTCTTTATCTTTTGAATAATTGAGGGGAAGAATTTTTCCATAAAAGCGTCTAAGAAGATGTTCCATGGAATTTCTTCTTTTTCCATACCAAAACCTCGCCTTTGAGTGGCCCATCATCTATTTGTTTCTCTCTCGAGCTTGTAAGTTGCAAACTTGACTTTGTCCTTATTGAAGTAATTTATGACCTCAAACATCTTTTCCGTTCGAGGGGTCCAATTTTCCGCTTTGATAGAGCCAAATGCCCCCAAAAACTCCTAGACATGCTCCTAGTGAAGCAGTCAAAGGGCATCATGTCATGCCCTTGGTCAATAGTCATTCTTCTTCTTTCGGTTAACTCTTCTTACTGAAGTTGGATTATCCTATCCATAATGTCATTCATTTGGCCTATCATTGCCAAATAGTCGTCCTCTCGGCTAATACCTAATCTCTGTGCCCCGATTCTTTGCTTCTTGACATTTCGATACATATCATGTAGAAATTTTCAAATGTTTAGTCCTCAAAATCAGACAAGATGCTTTCCTTATGACTCTCTCTAATACCATTTCCTATCACAAACCTCGCCTAAAAGTAGGTAATAACCATAATAATTAAATTAGAATAAAATTTTCTTCATTCATAAAAGAAACAATCCAATTACCAATACCTAAAAAACTAGGTTGGACTTGACAAAATCAAACCATTAATAATAATCATAATGCATAACAACCGGCATATGATCGATCTAGACCCTCTATTTGATCCCCAACGCATTGGCAATAACCTGCTTATCCTAAACTCACAAGGAAAATGACAGTCCAACTATACAATCCTAATATCAAATCTATATGAATCTAACAATAACGAAATCTTGATGTAAAACCAATGTGTCCCAAGATCTGGATTATGGAACAAATTAGGGAGCCATGTGGCCTTTTTGGTAGGTCGAGATGAAGTGGGTCTGGTCTTCGTTACTCCGAACTTGGATTCTACGCATCACAACTAATGAATAAGAGGTCAGAGGATGGCGGGACTCGTTCCCCGATATATCTTTCGATGCTCAAGTTAGAAATATTTCTCAGGTTGATAGAAAGATAGGAGGATGAATGATTAATGTGAAATGCATGTTTCGGGGTATTGAGTGTTAGCAGAGGTTTAGGTTCTGGCGGGATGATTAATGTGTAAATGTATGTTTCGGGGGATTGAGTGTTAGCGGAGGGTTAGGTTCTGGCGGATGCACTTAGTTAGGAGCGGCTTCGAGATGGAAGATTGAACTCTAATGAGTGCACTCAGCTAGGGAGCGGCTTTGTGTTGGAGGATTGAGTTCCAATGAGTACACTTGGTTGGAAGCGGCTTTGAGATGGAGGATTGAGCTCCGATGAGTATGTTCGGTTAGGGGGTGGCTTTACAGATGGAGGACCGAGTTTCGATGAGTCCGCTTGGTTGGGAAGCAGCTTAGAGATGGATGACTGATTTCCAATGAGTGCGTTCAATTGGGGAGCGGTTTTGAGATGGAGGACTGAGCTTTGATTAGTGCGCTTAGTCGGGGATGCTTTGAAGGTGCACTTTGGCGAGAGGGTGGCTTAGAGGAAGGAATGCCTCCTTCGGAGAAGGGCTCTGAGATCGGGAGTCTCATTATTTGGTTGTCTCTCCCTTTCTTTTTTAATTTTCGACCTCTCCTAGCCCTCCTTTCTTGCTGAGGAAGGTAGGTATTTGTAGGGAAAGTTGGATCTTGGTTGCTAGAGCGCTGCTGGCATTGCAGTGAGTGGCCGATAGTGTTGCTCTACGGTTTGGCTTGTTGAGGGCGTCAAGGGTCGTGGTCTCTCAACAGGCTATACTGAGCAAGACGATTAGGGGCGCGACTACATGGGATTGTCTATTGAGTTGGAGCTGCTAAGCTGCGTTTGCGGGCTTGCCCAATGGGCAACTCCAAAGGCTTGTGTTTTGCTGGGCGGATTTGGGTTGTACTGTCTGGGCCCCATGGTGGGTGCTTTCTGGGCCTTGGGCCGTAAGGAACTTTTCCCGGATTGTGGTTTCCAGGGTACTCTTATTCAGCAGACATATTTCTGGGTCGGCCCATGGGTTACCGGACCCATAAAAAACAATCCAAGACAAATCCTCCAAATAATATAAACTTCTATGAAAAATACACACACACACACACACCTGTGCCGTTTCTCGAATAAACAAAATCTAAATACAATTTCTAATTCAAAGAAATATAAGGAAAGTCTTCTAATTATCCTTGTCTAAACTCTTACAAGTAATCCATAGCCTTCCAATTTGAAATGGTTAGAGCAGTATAAAATCCTTAGTCAAAGTTGAGCAAGTATATGCATATATATAATAACAAATGCTGGTCCATGAATCAGAACGAAGAAATAAAAAACAAAAAAAAAAAACGTGCGAAAATACAACCTATCAAATGATTCAAATGTTGAAAGTCCTAGTGCCAAATATCCAAATATGATTTCATACGCAAAATTTGTAATCCGAATATGATTACCAAATGATGGTCTTTTGAAGCACGGACATTGACAGTTATGGGAATGATCCAAATCACAGTGCATCGTGCAAATTTACTAGTTTTACTAGGGGCAAATTACTAGTTAGATACTTGGGCATTCTACTTATGAGTTTTGTAAAGCATGGACATTGACATAAGCATGGATGCGACAAGACACTAGAGCACTATTTTTTTGGAATCAAGGACATGTCAAGTTGGGACAAATTAACTAAAATTATTCTTTATTATTTTTCTAATTTATAAATAATAC
>JAODPA010033278.1:40179-62238 GCA_025585075.1 Nepenthes mirabilis | reverse complement strand
TAATAAATTAAGGTAAAATTTAATCTAGCACATTTATATATCAATCAAAATCTACATTTTAATTTTACTATTTTATATTTTGTAATTGCGAAAATATATAAAATATAAGCAAAAATTGTGAACAAAAAATGTGTCCCAAGCGTGTCTAAAATGTGTCTGGATATGTCTTTAGTGTGTTTCAAAATATGTCAGAACGTGTTGAGACATGCTAGAATTGAAAAAAAATATATATATATAACAAAATTTGGATAATATATCGATGTCCTATTCGTGTTAGACACTGACACTTTAGTGCTGGGATAGTATCCATATTTATTTGCATAACGCTCAACAATTGACCCTTGCCAATTGTTAGATATTTATTGATGAAATCTTCAAACGTGCTTCTCCTTAGGGAAACAACGGCTCCTGTTCAGTGGAAGTGTCCAGCTGATAACCTCCATTGTCACCTCTCTTTTTGTTTAGCGGTCTTCCTTTTTACCATTCCTAATGGCATCCTTAAAGAGATGGAAAATTTATTAAGAAGATACCTTTTGTGTGAAAATGTTGAAGGTAAAACGTGTGCAAAGGTGGCATGGAAAGATGTTTGCACCCTAAAAATAAGGAAGGGGGCCTTGTCATTAGAGATTTACGTAATTGGAACAGGGCTATTCTCTCTAGACAACTCTGGAGGCTCATCATCAGACAGAAAGCCTATATTATGGGCTCATTGGATTAAATCCTATAGGCTGAAGGATTGCTGCATTTGTACCATTGAAGTGCTGCGAAATTCTCATTGGAGCTTTAGAATGATTATGAAGCTACGCTAGCTATAGGACCTTTCTTCCATTCTATTTTCAATTTATTGGAGATGGAACACAAACCTCCTTGTGGATGGATTACTGGAACCTTTTGGAAGAATTTGTGGACACGTTCTCTAGAAGAATTACAACACTTACTGGGTTGCCCATTGATGCGAAAGTTAGCACCATTGTAAGAGGCACCACATTTGCTTGGCTAATTGAGAACTCCCTGTAGTTTTTTGAAATCAACAAGGAAATGCCTAATTACTACCCCAACCTTCAAGGTTGTGAAATGCATTAGGCTTTTTCTTCCCATGGAAATTTTACTGCTAAATCTGCATTGGCTGTATTATTTTAGAGGGATTCTAGGGTCCCTTAGAATAAGGTTGTTTGGCCTCCAAACTGTATCCCATCTCATGCCTCATACTTTGGCTATCTATCCACGACACACTGAGCACCATGGATCAGCTCGCTTTGTCCAATGTAAGCCGTTATGCATCCTTTGCTCCACAAGTGCAGAAACCCATAGTCATTTGTTTTCCATTGTTCATTCACTGGCCAGGTTTTGACACTCGTTAGCTGCAAAGCGGGATGAAATTGACCAATCAAAAATTTGGATCAGGAAATTATTTAGGTTACATAGACGTGGAAATGGATAAACTTACAATGTTTTGCTTCCTGTCTCCAAATATAGCTTCAGTTTACTTCTGGTGAATCAAGAACAAATGTGTTTCTTTGACAATGTGTTTCACAATGAACAACTGCCAAACGTGGAACAAATGGTGGGAACTGTAATCTCAACTGTTCGTGACAAATGGCTTTGTTGAAATTCTCCTCTTTCGAACATTTTAGATCGATACTTAGATAACGGGGACTCCGTTTTTCTTGCTTCAATTCACATCAGTTTGTGGCACTTGATAGAGTGGATCATTGCCAAGTGCAAGAAACTGTACCTGAAGCAACATTGTCAATCCTTCAAATCCTGAATGATTCCTTTAGCTTGTTTTGTTGTTTTTTTCTTCAGTAGTCCTTACGGCAGGAGACTTTTTGTTCTTCACATTTATTGGGTATGTCCCTGTGGCTGTCCTCTTGTTTGGTCTCGAGGTATGCCTAGGACCAAACCTTTGGAGCTTAGCCATTTTGTGTATTTTTTCTACTTTATACTTTTTTTGTCTACTTATCGTTATGTTTGATTTCTAGCATTAGAAATCCTCTATGATCATAAAAAATTGGAGTTGTGTGATACTGGTAGATTTATAGAAATTAAAGCTGAAATTTATTACTTGAGATGCAATTTGTGTTCTTAGATTGGATAGGTTTATGAAGGGTCACCTGGTTTGTTAAACGTGTTGTGATTCATGTCAACTTGCTTAATGAACGTGTTAATCTCTCTAATCTTGGCACCGCCATCATTTGACTAGTAATGCTACATTAGGTTTCCACCATATTTTGTACAGCAAAGCTTCCAAAGATGCTCATTTCATCTGAAAAAGGAGGAAATTTCTTTTGTCTTGCAGTTAATTATTAATTTATCCTTTTAATTCAATTCTAAATGGAAACATCATGCTAATGTTTATGCAATATTATGTCTACCTGTTCACCTCTAAATGATTGTGTGCTGTTATTTTGTTATCATATCTGTTTTCTTTTGAGATTTGGTCACATATTTTGTTTTATCATTTTTTTTGGCCGTGTAGATTGAATGGAGTGTGAAAGGTGGTTCATTGAGAAATCTTGACTCAGCCCGTATATCTATTCCGAGCACTTTAAAGTTTGATGATTCTAGGAAATGGTAAATACCCTTATTGATTACTGTTTATTGCCCAGTCTTGTTATCTAGAGCCTTTGAACAGCAATTTTAATGATCTCACTCCAAGTGCCATTTCTTGATGGAATGCAAATATGATGGGGAACTATGTCTTCTCTTCTATCTAAAAAACACCTATGTCACTCAAATTTAATTGCTTCTGGGATGGTCTTGGTGTTAGTGGATGTTTAAATAAAAAATGTTGGTATCATAAATATGGTCACACGTGTAATATTTGTTTCCGTTTATGGATAGGTAAGAGGAGGGGGAGGATTTTATGGATTGTGGAATACCCATGTGGTTAGTGAATGGTGGGATGCTTAAGAGATTTATTGGTATTTTAATATGCTATGGAAATGACAAATGTTGTGGCATGTCTCATATTAGCCAATAGAGCTAAGTTGGTTAAAGCATTTAAGATGATGGTAGAAGTGTAACTAAAAGGTTGATTTATGTGGGAAAAGTGAGTCTAATTGGAAAGAAAAGAGAGTTCGGCTGCAACTATGTGGTTGGATTTGCGGATTAATGTTTGTGGGAGAATCAAATAGATGTGAGTTTAAAGTTTCTTGACAAAAGTAGGACCACAATGATGTGATCATTAATGGAAATGATGCAATCACATAAAATTGTGCTCTGTCTGAAGTGAAGTAGAATAGAACTTTATTTGGGCCTCATTGCGCCTGGATGGTGTTATAATGGCATTTTTAGCTCCTTAGAAAGGGACCAAATAATTGACTACTTGATTTGGGGTTTTGATAATGGTAGTACTGGCTAGCGTATTCTTGGACCGGTGGATCAATCAATCACCAAAATATAAACCAAATTGACAATACTAGTTATGGTTTAATTAACAGAGATCCAAAGCATAATTGCTAGGCTTACTGACCTCCCAATGACTTAGGGCCTATTAGGCATTTCTGTTGGTTTTGCTGTGCTGTATAACTAAGAAGTGTTTTGGGCAGATATTATTTTTAGGAAAAAAAGTGATGTGAGTCATAAACTGTTTGGTAAACTATTCGATTGTTTAGAGTAAAAAGAATTTCATAATTGTTCATCTTATATCAAAAGGTCTGTTTTTGTTTTAATGAAAAATTTACTATGTAATACAAATACATACTTTTTTATAACATTTGATATTATAACAATAGTAAATATCAGCTGAAAATATATTTCTACACATATTGGTAAGATTAATATTTTTTCTTACAACCTGTTTGGTTGAGTGGAATTTGATTTTGAAAGTTTATAGTGTGTTATTTGTTGGTGGTGATGGTGGCTAAAAAGTTGAAGACCTGATTCTTGGCCATCTCCAACTCTGATTTTTGCAAAAGATGTTCAGATTGCTTGCCTTAAAAATCCATTTTGACCACTTTCAGCCAAAATTGATTTTGGCCAAATGCCAATTTTTTATTCCTACCAAGCACTTACTTTTATCTGGAAAATGTTTTTGGGTACTCTAACATAAATGCCAAACACCACCTTTCTCCTTTTAAATTTCTTTCTACTTGTTCCCTTTTTTTTTTTTCTCCATAGTAGCCTTCTTTGAGGTACATTCTTCTGCTCTAGTTCTTCTTCTTTATTTGCAAACAGACTCCCAAGTTTCCCTTTGAGCTGACTTCATGGCCACAAACAACAATCTCCAGGTGCTATCAACCATGTTGATGACTTTTCCAGTGAGAAGTAAAACAACCCCTGACATGTCTGAAAGCTGCATAGAACTGAACTGCATCATGCACAATCAGCCTTGGAAGGCTGTTTATGATCTAATCTTTGTAAAAACCTTATCTTTGAGATCTTTCAACCGTGTTATAGAGAGCTTTGTAGATATTAAAGGAGCATTCAAAAACTTGTTGGGATTGAATCTTGTGGAAAACTTAGCCACTGCAGTATATCTCTTCTGTCATTAGGATCCACATTCTGCACACAATATTACTCCTTTTCTAACGGAACTTGAGTTTCATTCTCATTTTTTGGATTGTTTAATCCTCCATGGGTTATTATTTAGTCTCAACATAATTTCTTGCTCTGCAGTAAGTTCAACAACTAAAGATTCAGAACTTTGTCTCTACAAACAAGTATTAGTTTACCAATGTAAACACTTTTTTTTTTTTTTTTGGTAAGTAACTACCAATGTAAACACATATATGCGTTCTATTTGAAACTGCATTTTAAATGCCTTGTAAAGGAACAATAATCATGTTAAACTAGCATTCCTAGAGAAAATTATGGTGAATTTAAGACTTCACTTTGATTGCCAAATTGGAATTATGTTTAACAATTGCAAGTTCGATTCTAGTTTTGTTGGAATTTGAATCATGAAAGAATTTAAATTCTGTTGTTTGGGTTACACATGGAATTAAGACATAAAATGTTTTTCAAAATCTAATCTAAGCTGATTGCTCAGATACCTAATGAAAAAATTAAACATGAAGCTTCAAAATTCATTGGATAAAGACATTTTTAGCAGACAATTCCTTTAAAATTGTCAATTTTCAATCTTTTCGTTTATGGTCAACATATTATAATTAAAGCTCACATGGATATCTTGTTAGCAGGACTGGCATTTTGAAGATTTATAAACCATCTCCAATAGAAAAGGAAAAAAAATTAAAATGGTTAGGGAATAACCTCTCTATTGTCTTCTTTTTCTTCCAAGGTGACTAGGAATAGGCAAATAAGAATTTCACTTCAAATTTTAGATCTCAACATCATGCTACTCATTGTGTTCCACTATTAGTATTGGAAAGAATAGATAAGTGGTGGAACTTTGGATCACTATAATGCAACATGAAGCTGCTGACATTGAGTTGGCTCCTATGCCACTAACTATGACTTCCTTAGTCCCCCAACACAGATGAGGTTTATGGAAAAATAAATTTATTTTTTATTTATTCATCATGGACGTCTACTCTGCACATTCCATGGAAGCAATATATATATATATATAGAAATTTACTTTATTAGTTATCCATCATCAATGTCTGTACACATTCCATGGAAACATGTCTACAATACAGAGTTGGGTTGGGTACAAAATTTGAACTTACTAATGTGGGAACCTTGTGTAGTGGATTATATTTTTAGGCAAGACATCGTAATGAAGGAAGATAAGAAATTTAACCCAAATTTTAGAATTGTATGTAAATATAAGATTTTAAAATAATCATGTTTCTATGTAATATTTTTTTTATGTATTAATGTTTTTTTTACATTTATGCTTTAGGCTAGTTATTTTAATGTAAGTATTAGTTTAGGACACATTGTATGTAAATATACTTTTTCAAAAAAAAAAAAATAAAGATAATAAAAGGATTAGGGGTTGGCCTGCTCCAAGTTCAATGATGAACGAACATGGGTGAGTTTTGACCTGAGTAACAAGGGCTGAGTCCAGCTAGAGTAATCGGGCACATTCACCCTTTGGCTGCACCTTGACTAGGTTTAGTTAATCAACGATTCTCAACCTTAGAATTTGAATTCTTGACTATTCCCTCAAAGCAGGGTTATTCCCATGTTATATTTCAATTTCGAGGAATTGAAACTAAGAATTGGAATCTAAATGGGATCCAAATCATATAAACATTGGATTTGGGTCTGGAGTTCCAGTGCTGAGATTTTTTTGGCATTGCTGATGTTTTGGTGTTTTTATGTAGCTTATGCTAGCACCTGTAGATAAAAAGACGGATATGAGTTTTAAAGAAGTTTTCAGTACTTGAAACTTAGTTGACGTGATGTATTGATATAAAGGAGTGATTTTATTCAGTGACTAGAAATAGAAGGGGTGATGTACACCCAAGAAGTCTTGGAGGACGCAGTGCAAAAGGTTTTGACAGTCGTTTGAGTTTTTATGGATGCTAACATGGAGGTTTTGAAATTTTTGGCATTGTTGATGTTCTAGTGTTTTTACATTGTTAGACTGGAGAAATCTTTTTTTTTAAAAATGAAATCATTTATTATGAGGTGATTGAACTATTAACTGTCCACTATGAAAAATCAATCGACATGTTATTCAAGTTGCAATTGTAGTAAGAACCAATTTGACCAAAATCTGCCCAAAAAAAAAAAAAAAAGAAAGAAAGAACCATTTGAACATGTATTTATGCTTACTGCAATATTGATGATATAATGCTGAAACTTGTGTTGCAGTTATGTTCACCGAGCGCAGCTTGAAGAAACAGAACAATATTGGAGAGGCTGGTATTCTGTTCTATTGTTTTTATCCAATTGCGTGTGCATATTCCTAACATGCATATATGAGTTCTTAACATCGAATAAATATTAGTATCTATATCTATGGGGCCACATCAATATTGGCGCATTTTAATCATATCAAAACTGAGTAATATATTTAAATTTGACCCTTTTTATCATATATTTACATATTTGAAGGGTATTAGTTAAATTTTTCAAAATTGAGCTTGATGTCCTATTTGGCCACAAAACTTGTAGATTTAACTGGCTACAAAGAAAAGAAATTGGTGAATATATGTTGGTAGATTGCACATATTGACTGCTATTCTAAATATCTGTCGATATATGGCTATATGTTACACATTGGCAACATATACAATAAGTTCCATTATTGGGACTTCCCCATGCTAAAACATGTTGGTAATATTTAAATTTTGGCCAATATTTTTATCTATGGTCCTTAGGCAACTGAACTCAACATTTTGGGTTGGTGAAAGCTAATTCTTGAGTAGGTGACTAACAATTCTTTTGAGATGCATATGTGCAAGTGAGATTTCATTAGGGATTTGAATATGGTCTTGAGTGTTTACAAGTACTATTAACTGGATGTGTATTTTGTTGCCTTAGAAAAGTTTGTGTTAACATACTAGTACATCCTATATTCATGTTATTTTTAGTTTGAAGAGGCAGAAGTTCAGTAAAAAGTTATCTTATTTGAAAGAACTAGAATGGATTTCAGGGTATGCTGGCCTAGCTATTTGATTACAAGTTGGAGTGGTAAATTTATAAATTAGTTTAATACTTGTAGCAGGCCATCTAATATTACCCAATTCTATTTGTTGATTTGCTTATTCTAAATTCAGTTTTGTTGGCATTGATAGAGGAGTTGCTATTTCCAATATCTTAGAATTTTAGGCATTGCTGAGTTAGTATGATTATCAATTAGTTTCTGCATATGCTGTTTAGTATACTACTTGATTATGCCTTTGCTGTGTTCTGATTTATTGTACCTCCTCTTTATTCCATTTTTTTTTCTTTATATTTTTCCAAAGAAGAACATTCTGGGACAAATTTGTTTATTACATCTTTTCCTTGTATTGCAGGTATGAAGGCCTTTCAGAGAAATTCTTGTCATGTCCAGTGCCTAAATTGCTGCTTTTGGCTGGGACAGACAGACTTGACAGGTTTTGTCTGCAGAAATTCATTGTAACTATATGGTTTGCATGTCATTTTTGTAATTATAAAGCGATTGATTTTTGATCTACCTTTTACAACATTATTTGTAAATCATAGAATAGTACATCCTAATCAAGGGTATTTTAGTCACCATATAAAGTTTTTAGTAAACCCTAGAAAATTTGTTTATATATATGTACATTCCTATAGCCCTTAATGACATGGAAATTTTTAATCAAATATTACTCTTATTCTCTCATTTCTCTAAGATAATGTGGTGTCAAAGAGCAATGTGTTCGCCGCTGCCGTTAACCCTAAATGAAATTAGCGCGCCTTGCCTTGTGTGTCAAAACCCCTGAGACGGTTTTCCCGTTTGAATTGATTTGAGCCATATATCTTGAGATTTAGGGTTTCGCTAAAAAATATAGATTTGTCATGTCCTTGGTCCATTCAACAAATTGCAGCCTGAAATCTTCAGTTTCTTGTGGATTTGAGAGTCACCTAGATCTAAGAGGGGTTTTTCGCATGTGATTGAAGCAAATTGTGCGGTTTCTCTTTGATTTTTAGTTTTGAATAGTCTTGGTGTTGGACAATGTTCAACTAGTTTTGATTTTCTTGGTGATCGTTTGATTTTGTTCAATAGATTTTCACAATTGTTTGTATATTTGAACAATTTTTCATTTGGTGAACCCTATTTCTCTTGTTTGGTGGGATACTAAATCGGGTGTTTAGTAGTGTGGTGCACAATTCCCGCTCGTTTCTTTTTTCTCTGAGGGAAAGTAACTTTAGGAGTTAGGCTTTGGTGCTGTAGAGGGGCCATTAATAGGTATTTTCTATTGTTGTGTGAATCTATGTTTGGTCTTTACACTATTTGTTTTTAGTTTGCTGTATGATATATATATATATTTTTTGGGATATCGACTACTTGGTATGACGATAGGAAGTACATCTGGTGGAAATATTTCCACTCAAACAAATGAATCTAAAGTGGTTGTATCTGAAACCATTATAACTATGTCTACTCGAATTACGGGATCAAAGTCTCGATGGAATGAATTATCAGCATTGGAGGAGGATTGTGTTACATACTATTTGTGGACTTGATAAGGGGGACCATCTCACCAATGATCTTCCCGATTCTTACATGGATCCTCTTGAGACTTAAGCATTGCTATGTGAGGATAGGCATATACTCTCAATTAATTAATTCCATGGAATGGAGGGTGGTTGTTTTGATCACACAAACCAGTACTGTAAAGGAGTCATGTGATTATTTATCGATTGGTTATTGTGGCAAATGTAAGATGTCAAGATGTTTGACGTATCTAAGTCTTTCTTTTATGTAGATCAGAAGGATCAGAGTGTATTTAATTATTTCGTTGCCAAGAAGCTCTACGAGGAATTGAATGTACATATGCCCACCACCACCAATGTGAAGCAAATACAAGAGTAACACAAACAATTGGCTATTTTGTGCTTTATTGCTAGCCTAAAACATGACTTTGAATCTACTCGATCCCATATTTTTACATGCTCTGAGGTTACTTCATTGATTGATGTGTTTTCTCGAACTCTATGAGTTGACCAAGAGACTTCGTCATCTATTACCGCTAGTTTTGCTGATCAGATGGCTTTAGTGACCTAATCCTCATGCTATGATCGCTTCCAAAAGTAATAATGGTATCTCATTTGCTCCTCCTAACTCTTTAACGAAAGAAATGGTTACTTTATCCATGAAGGACTACTCACGTTTACTTGCCAGCATAGCTACATCCACTGCTACCCTAGTTCATATAGATAACCTCACTGCTTATCCCTCAATATTGTCTCAAACTTGGGTTTTTTATTCTGGTACGTTTGATCATATGATAGAAACCTGAAGTATATTATCACGTTATTAGTTTTGTTCGACTTTACCTACAGTTACTTTAGTTGATGACTCTTTTGTGAAATTCACGAGCGTTGGTTCTATCTCATTAACCCCAAGCTTTCACATTTCATCGGTGTTACACTTGCCAATTTTTTCCTTTAGTTTATTATCTGTAAGTCGGCTCACAATTGAACATGATTGTTGCATTGTATTTTTTTTTTTTTTTTGCTAGTTGTGAATTTCAGGATCTTATGATGATGAGGTTGTTAGGGATCATTGTGAGACAAGAGGTCTCTACATTTTTGACATAGGACCCACTCCTACTCTCTAGTTAAGCATTCTTCCTACCCTTCTCCAGCTCCATTGTTAGTTGAGTAATTCATTTTTATTGAGTTTGAAACAGTTATGTCCTAGTCTTAATTTTATGACAGATTTGTTTTGTAAGTCCTGTCAATTTTCTAAATACCATCAAGTGTCATGCTGTCCTAGTGTCAATAAATGAGCTTCTGTTCCTTTCGAGATATTACAATCTAATATCTGAGGTCCCTGTCCAGTATCATAAAAAATGGGCGTTCAATATTTTGTTACTTTTGTTAATAATTATTCATAGACAACTTGATTATATCTAATAAAACATTGTTCTAACTTGTTTTTCATTTTTTATGCATTTTGTGTAGAAATTCAAAATTAGTTCTTTACTTGACTATATATTTTACTAAGTGATAATGCTCTTGAAGACTTCTCCACTCAGTTTACTTCTTTGATACCCATCATAGGATACTAAAGTAGTTTTACTACCCTGATACTACACAACAAAATGAGGTGGTTGAATGCAAAAATAGACTCCTTTTAAAAGTGGCAAGAGTTTTTCTATTTCAGATGGGAGTTCTAAAATAATTTAGGAGTGAGGCAATTTCAATTGTGTTGTCTTATCAATCATATATCCTTAATTGTGCTTCAAGGGGATATCCCACATCATATCTTGTTTCCCATAGGCCTTTACACTCAGTTCCTTCGAGAATGTTTAGTTTTGTATGCTATGTTCATGATATGTGCCCTTACATGACTAAACTTGATGCTACATCACTTAATTGTATTTTTCTCGGATATCCACGCATTCAAAAAAGGCATTGATACTTCTCACCTGGCATAGGCTGAGTTTTTGTGTCCTTTGATGTTTCGTCTTAGAATTGACTCTCTTCCCTCTGCCACATATAATGTCATCCCTTATGATGAGTTTTAGATCTATTGTGTTGCCCGTCAAGTGGTGTCCTCACCTGATGTACAACCTGATTCGATGATTTAAACCTATGTTTGTGGTCACCATAAGGTGTTTGGATCCTCTTTTGTAGAAGCTCCTGAGTTATCCCTTGCAAAGTTGATCCCCTCACCTACAATTCCCATGGCTATCAAGTCTGTGATAGATTTAAACTTTCTAGTTATGCTCAGAAAGGGTCATCATGGTTATGCTCAATGCCCTTTATTGGCTACTATTTGTTATACTAGTCGCATCTTCGCTCTATTCTTTTGCATCAGCCTTGGACTCATACTTTACTACCGGGTTGGTGTTTGAAGTAATCTCTCATCTTGGTTAGCAGGCAACTATGGAGGAAGAATGTTAACACTCGAGCAAAATCACACTTGGAATCTATTTCCATTGCCTATTGGGAAGAAACCCATTGGCTATTAATGGGTATACACAGTGCAGTTAATTCGGATGGTTCTATTTCTTGGCTAAATTCTTATTTGGTAGTTTAGGGATATAATTAGACTTATCATGTGGACTATACTAACACATTTTCTCATGCTGCAAAATTTACATTTACTCGGCTTTTTACAATTCTCGTCATCACTCACTATTGGCCTTTACACCAACTAGATATCAAGAACACCTTTTTACATGGGGATCTCCAATAGGAAGTTTATTTTGAGCAATCACTTGGGCTTGTTGCTTAGGGGGAATTTAGTCTCGTTTGTATCTTGAAAAAGTCACTATATTACTTGAAATAGTTCTCCCGGGCTTGGTTCGGTAGGTTCAATGAAGTTATATCCTTGAGTTTGGTTACCATCATTGTGGAAGTGATTATTCTGCATTCTATCAACCTTCTAATATCGGTTGTATTCTCTTATATATGGATGATATTGTGATTATTGGCAGTGATTACAGGGACATTGTAGACTTTAAAGTATTTCTTCATTATTGATTTCAGACTAAGGACCTTGGGAGTTTACGGTATTTTCTTAGCATTGAGGTTGCATGGTATGATTGTGGCATATTTATCTCACAAAGGAATTACACACTTGATTTACTTCGAGATATAGGTATGCTATATGCAAAGCTATGTAGTGTATCCATGGATCTAGGAATGATGCTTTTACCAGCCAATGGGAATATCTTTGTTGAGCCAAAGAGATACCGTCATTTAGTCGGAAAACTGAATTATTTGGCAGTGACCCAATCAGACATTGTATTCTCAGTGTCTTAAGTTACATTTTGTCCTCTTCTCTTGTTCTCCATTGAAGGACCGTCATGTATATATTTAGATGCCTCAATGGTTCACTAGAATGCAGCCTACTTTATAGTGATCATGGCCACACTTGAGTAAATGGGTTCTTAGACGCTGACTTATTGGCGGCAATATGGTATCATGGAACAACAAGAAACAAAATGCAGCTATTCGGTTAAGTGCTGATTTAGAATATAGTGTGTTGACCAAGCTAATTGTGAAGCAATGTGACTCAAATAGTTTCTTAAATAACTCGGATATAAGAGTTTTGTACCATTTTAGTAATGGTGCAATAATCAGGCAGTAATTCATGTAGCTTTAAATTTAATTTTTCACAAATGTATAAAACATATAGAGATAGATTGTCACTTTATTCGTAAAAAGTTAGAATAAGGCCTTGTACATGTTAAACATGTGGGAATTGGAAATCAATTAAGTTTCTAATTCGAAGTCAAGTAGAGTACATTTGTAACTAGTCAAGTATAATTAATATCTATACTCTAACTTAATGGAGAGTGTTAATAGTATTTTAGTCACTATACCCTATTCGTAGGAAACACTAGGAAATTTATCTTTGTATATATACATGTTATGATGACCCTTAATGACAAGGAAACTTTTCACCAAATATTACTCTTATTCTCTCATTTCTTGAATATAAGAGTAAACGAAGAAAAAAAAATATTCTCAAGTTAAATTGCTGCATATTGCTTGGTTCTATATGTTTTTATATGTCTGTTTACTAAGTCTTTATGAAGCATTAATTATCTTGTTTACTATATTGTATGAAGAAATTAGATGTCAATTTTTACTGCTTTTGTCCAAACTGCACCGTGATTCAAAATCTCCAGGTTCTCTTTCTCTCCTGTGCTCATACTCATATTCAAGCTTGTGAACTTCCTAGTGTTCTGATTCTTATGTCTAATGAATCAGAATATGACTGGTTGGACTTAACACATAACTCGCAACAATCTACATATATATAGCCATGAGTGAATAAATATTAACTAAATCATGAGTTGTCTGTGGTATTCTTTCCAGATTTTGTTAACAAAATTAAAATAAATATGACAGAGAAAAAGAAGAAAATTGTTGAATCAAATTGGAACCTCAAGCTCAAGATGCTAACTTGGATCACATGTAATGAAAAACTGATTGCCTACCAAAGGAACCTTAAGTAGTCATTTGAAAAAGCAAAACTATGACACCTTGTATACAGCCAAAAGACTCTTCAATGTTGAGTCTAATAATATTATGATATGACCAGGCCACCTACATTAGGATTGGCTCACAATTTTTCGAGCAATTTTGTCTTTGCCAATTGCCTGGAGCCTATGCTTTTGCTTTGCAGTGCGTTTTACAGCTAGGGATTGATTGGGTGGCTATTTGCATTTGTATATTGGATCGATTTCATCCTTTAAGTCCAATTCACATTATTTTGATTGATTGATGGACACTTTTTGCACTTACGGGAGCCTCTCCGTTGTTCATTCCTGATCTCCTACTAGGTGAGTTCTTTCTATGTTCGTTGTAATTTCATCTTACAGTTTTTCCCTTTCAGGTTAGTTCCATCTGTCGATTTGTTTTATTTTGTAGTTCTTCTTAAGGAGTAACATCCTTTCCTTTTGCAAGAGGGCTCCCTCAAACCAGTTAGGTAGCTTCCACAATATGAAGTGACTGGAAGACTAAATGTATTCCTACAGTGAGAGAAGAGTGTAGAGAAGTCAGCTAATAAGTGTATTGAAACATGCACTAAAGGTTTTGAACTATTCAAAATCAGAACTTCCCAGTAACCTCCAACTATCACAGATGATAAGTCACTATAAAACTACATGAAGAAAAGAACCATTTGTCTCTTAGGGTAGTATTAAGGTTATGGAACCGACTCTGCTTTCACTAAGTGAACTAAGGGCAGACAGATTGCACAAAGATAAAAGAAGATATGAATCCAACAAAGGGTGAAATGTGACGTGCACTTTGATTATTGTTTTAGCAAAGTCAATGGGACTGGTGATAGACTACTCGGTTGGAAAACCATCTGTGTAAGGTTTGCAAGTGGTGATTTGAGCTAGGGTAGACTGATGATTTTAAAGACATTTGGCAGGCTAATGAAAGAAAAGCTTGCATTTCTAATCCTTGACAGAAATAGTAGACTTGTTTATTTATTTCTTGTTGAATATTGTGTAAGCATTGAGTTCAATTTTTCAGTTCCTTAGTTTGATATTAACTCTGGCTTTTCTTCATTTGAAGACTTTTTCAAACCAGCTTAACAGGTATTTAAACCAGAGAGCTGCTTTCACTTTTTGGTGTCAGCTTTAGATGGATTGCGATTTATCGTATTTGATTGTCACAGTCCAAGTTCTTTTGGATAGAAAATGATAGAATACAATTCAGTTGACCAATTTCATTAACTAGCTGCAATTTTACTGATTTATGGTATGTACTCAACTATTTCTGTTGTGCCTTTTTATGGCTGATCTTGTCGAGCTGTGTAAACTCTACAACAGTTCAGCACACTCAAACTTCAGAAGATCAACAGCTCAGCACTCAGCAGGTAGCACAACAATTCAGTAACAGCAAATCACCCGATCATTGATAAATAGGCAGCACATGTCATGGATGGCCAAGGAGTATAGAGATTATGCAATATGTTGATATGCCACACAAATAGTGGACGCCTGCATATATGAGTTAGTTGTACAAAAATGTATATATTGGGTAGATAATTATTCAGGAGGATTCTAGATAGTTTTAGGATAGCCTAGAGAATTATAAAAGTGAGAGGCGATATGTAATTTACTAAAAAATGTTCTTGATTGGGGAGATTGTGGGTGGTTTTAGGGTATTTTTGAGGGGAATATTTATAAAGAATATTCTAGAGGTTTAATTCTATCTGTCCATAGTAGAGAATGGAATGACGATTTCACTTGTTGATTGAGGAGATAACATTTCTGTATAAAGAAATGACTTCCACTCTTTTGGGAGAAACTCATTAAAGATAAAGCCAGCAAACCAAGCTAAGCTAAGTGAGGTAAAACCAATGGATGGTGTAACCGAGAGAGTTGCCAATCTTGAGAACTATAAGGGAGAGTTTGCAGGATTGATTATTAGAAAGGTGTTTCATAATACTAAACTTTTTTGTTGAAAAGTGTTTTATCTAAAGTCTTTTATCTCTACATCTTGGAGAAATATTTGGAAATATTGACTTGTCTTCATCATAAATGTGCATGCTAGGAAAATGCTATGCGAGTGAGCAATAGAAAGTGTCGTCTTGTGATGGTATTAAAGATAAGGTTCGAAAGCAAGCTACACATGGTAGTTGCACTGAGGCCATGTTGAAGGAAGACTAAGGCTAGAAGAGAGCTAGCCAACACTTCTACGAGGGAAAAACCATCACTATATTTGAGGGTGACATTACCGACATGGCAAGCACCATAAAGGGTGAGGTGCTTGTTAAGAGGAAGCACACACAATGTATGTCTATTGTGTAAGGACTCTTTTTCTTGGTTTGAAGCTGGACTTCCATGTGTGCAGGAGGTCATGAGAGATATCAAAGGCCTAGGGAACGGCTTTGACAACCTTGAGAGAGAGTTTTAAGACTCCAATAATATGTTAGTGGATATAGTGGAATCTATTCCAGTCAAGCGACATACAGACATGGTAGCGTTTAGGGGGATTTCGCTAGAAATGACAGGCAGGTTAGAAGCTATAGTGTAGGACCTAGTAGCTGATGTTGCATCCATGGAGGAGGACTAGGCCATGTACAAGAGGGAAATGACAAGTGGGATAGTTGCTGAGGTGCTTTCGGTGGAAGCACCCAAGCTTAAAGCTTTTGTTGGTGTGCAGGATGTCAAGCATTTGGATAACATCTTATCGAAGATGGAGCAATACTTTGAGGCCACACAGATGGTCAAACATCGGGATAAAGTAAGGACTGTAACCGTTTACCTTGCAAATGATGCCATTTTATGGTGGTGTAACTAATGCCATGAGGTGGAGAAAGGGTTATGCACTATAGCAATTTAGGATGATTTCAAGAAGGAAATTAAAATGCAGTTCTACCCAAAGAATATCGAGTGCCTTTCTCGTCTGAACATGAGGAAGATGAAGCAAGCTGGTAGGGTTAACGACTATATGGAGGAGTTTGCTATGCTATTACCAAGGATGACCTTTTTTTCAACTTCATGATGGATTGCAACCATGGGCAAGGATAGAGATTGAGAGGTGTGGGATCACGATGGTTAGTGATTCCATGATTGTGGCCGAGTAGTTGATGGATTTAGAGCTGGGCAAGGATCTCTAAGAGAGTGGTTAGGCCAAAGGTTGAGGAGATGTGTCCAAGGAGCATCATAGCAAGAGCCTTCTGAAGAGTTTTGTAGATTACCTTGATAACCTAAGTTTGATTAGAATTTAGACAAGGGTAATTGCAATATTTGGGAGAAATAGGGCAGAGCCAAAGGTGATAGTGAATTCTTCTTGTGTGATGGACCACACTTTGCAAGCACTGTCCTTAATAGGGAAAGCTAAATGCCATCTAGAAAGTCAATAATGGGCCTCGAGAGGACTAGTCATGTCACATGGAGGTGATGTAATACATCTACATAGTCTAGACAGTGTTAGAGGGACAAGGTCATGGGCTAATACATATGGATTTTGACATTAAGGGGAAACCGATGGTGGCAATGCTGGATACAGAAGCTATACACAACATCATGACTATAGACATCGGGAGTAAGTATATGCTTGACTTGGTTACAAAGACCAGGTATAGAAAAAGAACTCTAGCTTCATCCCTATCTAAAGAGTTGTGCACAATGTACTTTTAAATATTGGAGGCATGTGGAAGAAGTTGGACTTCATAGTGGTAGACCTGTATGACTATCCACTGATATTAGGTGTGCAGTTCTTCCACTTGTCTAAGAGTATAGTGATGTAGTGAGATAGGTGTCCATGCATCTTAGAAGGAGAAGGGTTGCTACAAATGATGGAACTTCTTTGGGATGGTGACTTGAAGAAGAGGGCACCAATGCTTTTGAGGAAGATTGGTGTCATTCAACTACTCCAGGAGGGTCTCTAATGGAAGAGGCTTGCTCAAAGGAATATAGACTAGGACCGAGTCAAGTGTTGAACAATGAGCAATAAGTATCCACAGTTAAGCTATATCAGCGAATATGGCATGGGAGACAAAAGCAGAAAATGCTAGAGTGCATGATTGTGATGTCTCTTGACGATGAGGGAAACGTGAAAATAGGTGAGTGTCATGATTGGTGGAGAAATATAGAGGTTATGCACCACTAAACAGAGGACGCTCGCCCGTATAGCTTAGTTATATAAGATATACATATAGTATAGATAATTGTTTAGAGGTTTGCAAATATCTAGGATGGCCTAGAGAATTATAAAAAATAAATAAGAAATGTACTTTACTATAGAATGTTCTTGAATGAATAGAACATAAGTGATTTTAAAGTATTCTTAAGGGAGATATTTGTAGATAGATAATAATCCTAGCTATCCATAGCGGAGGATAGAAGAATAATACAAGTCATTGGTTAAGGAAGTGGAATTTCTATATTAAGAGATAATTTTCTCTCATTTGGGTCAACCTCGTAGAAACACATTAAAGCTAAAGCAAGCAAGATAAGTTAAGTGAGGTGAAGCCAATGAGCAGTGTAACTAAGAGAGTGGCTAGTCTTGAGAGTTATAGGGGAGAGCTTGCAAACGGTGAGTATTAGAGAGGTTCCTAGACTCTTGTACTTAACTTCTAGGGAAGAGTGCTTCCTCCTAAAATCTTGTATATATACACTTTAGAATGGGAACATCGGGAAGACATTGACATGTCTACATCACAATGGGTGTGCTAGGTAATTGTCACGCGTTACTGATGGATAGTGTCAACCCATGGCAACCAATGCAATAGCAGAAAGCACATTCATCATGCAACACTTCAAACAAAATCTACTTCTAAACAACCGCACATCCCAATTAGAATTATGCTACTAATACTACTACCCTATAGATACATGACACTACCCCTCGCTTAAAAACATCTTTGTCCTCAGGAATGGATAGAAGGAAGTAGATTTATTGCATTCTAAACACATTTTCTTCACAATCAGACCAAAGGGTATGTAATGGTTATTCTTTACACCGATGTCCCACTGAAATTTGTCATTACATCTATAACAAAGACCCAAGGCTTTTCTCTATTCCAAGTTCATTTGATTGTTGAGATGAATGAATGTGAGTTGTGGGGGAATTTTTGGATGTATGAGTTGTTGATTTGTTCAGCTTGGAATTAACAATGTAATCATTTGAATGAAGGTGTATTTTGGCCATTGCCTTCAATGATTGTTCCTCTAATCTTGCAAGCTCAAAACAATTATACAAAGAGGTGGGCTTGAGGAATTTCACTATTCCACCTAAGAAGCTAGAAATGAAGTAAGACTCTGGTTAAGCCTGAATTCATTCTTAAAATGAGTGCCTTGAGTTCTTCATATTTTTGTCGGTACTCTACTCCATTAACTGGTTGGAGCTTAAGTAATTCTTCCACCACATCTATAAATGCTTTGTCTCCAAATTGTTCACATGCATAATCCTTGAACATATTCCAATCTAGAAACTCATGTTGCGTTCTTGCATAGCATAACCTTGAAACCAAATATCTATTTTCCCTTCAAGAAACATTTGAATGAAGTCTGTTTCTTGATATTATTGGATATTGTTGAGTTGGAAATACTTAGTGCATCTTCTTAACCTACTTCTATTATTATTTCCATAAAGAAGAAAATTCAATCTGAGGAAAAGAGAGATAAGTTGTAGTTTCCAGCTGTCGTTCTCCAATCGACAGAATGGCACTGGTTTGGAGTTCTTGCAAATGGAAGGGGATAGTTTAGAGCTTGGACCAAAAGTGCCTTCTTTGTTATCAATAGTGGCTTTGAGGATAACTAAGTGTTCAACTAACCTGATCTTGAAATCTATTGTTTTCAGCAATGGTAGATATGGTTTCAGATATCAGCAACTCAATACTTTCTTGCACCTGTTTTTGTAGTTGCTCTAGAGTGTCTTGCTGCCATTGTTTCAATTATGTCATGTAAGGAGACATTCAGATTCTCTGCACAATCAACAAACCAGCAAATCAGCTACAAGGCTTGCTAGTTGCTACTGCCATGCAGTCATGTCTAACAGCCGAGAAACTGCAATTCAGCACAACATGAAGACAGAATAGCAAATCCACAACATACAGATCAGCAAGCTTGTAAATCAGTAGGATTGATCAATTGTCAATATTGTTTTGATCGTTGTTAGTAGCTTGTTCATAATTGGTTGTGTATTTATGGCTGTTAAGAAAGCCAAGAACCTACTTCATGGTCTATAAATAACCAAATGGACGTGAATTGTGGTGGATCAGACTTGTGCTTGGTTGCGTCTTTGTATCAGCATTGTCTCCTTGCCCCTCTCTCTGTTTTGTCTTTATTTCAATTGTCTCTCCCTATTTTCCTCAATATCCTTCATTCTTATGATTACATACATTTTCTCTTGTTTGTAAAAAGAACCCCCAAGCCTTTACATGATAACTGGTATCAGATTTAGGTTCCTCGTCTCCTTATTTCCTTTCTGCTGTACTTATTCAAAATTCTATGTTCTTTGTTGTTTCTGATCTTTCAAGAGTGTTGTGCAGAATTGACTTAAGCTGCTGCCAATGTTCTGTGTTTCTGAGTTGCTGGGAACTGCAGTTTGGTGTTGCTAAAGGTGGTGTTAGATCCAGATAAAACTTCTGTAAGCTTAAATAATATACAAGTGGTGCTACTTTTGAATCTGCTTTGTGAATTTCGGCTGTTGTGATGTCTAGGGAGCAGTTCAAGTCATTATAATAGTAACATCAGTAATAGCAGAAACTCCATCAATTGCGACAACATTGACTGCAGCAAGTTGTTGCTCCAACATAGACAGTTCAGCAACTATCACAAGGTTATCAACTAGAATGGCAGCAGCTACTGCAATTGTGTGAACATTTTCTGCAAGTGTAACAGCTTGATCAATCATCTCAACAGGGTCATAAATTTCGGCAAATGATTGTTTTATTGAAGCATCCAATTCTGATGCAGGAACACTGGGGTGCAACTTAGTTATGATGACTTCTGAATTTCAGGACTGCTATAATCCAAAGGAAATGCTACTTGTGGATTTTGTGGTGTATGGTTGCTGTTGTGCTGTACCTCATCCGAAAGCAGAACTGCATCATATTATTGCACCTTAGTAGCACACCAAAATGGAATATGCTGTTGACAACCTTTCTCATGGATTGGCCTTTGATGCAGCCAGTCCATGGCAAAGAGAGTTCTTCATTGGACTGGTATCAGATTGAGTGATTGAGATCCTCCCAATTGGATAGATATGCTGACTAGGATTCCATAAAGAGATAAAATGTGGAATAAATCTTGTTCAGTTAATGGAGAAAGACTATTCTATACTCAAACCAAGAGAAATTTCCTCGGTGCCATATGTTTTAGAACCCAGATGGTAGAAGAAGCCAACAGAAAGTTGCCTTTACTTGCTGCACATAATTGTGTAATGTGGAGCTGACAACAATTCTCATATATTTATCCATGTTACAGTGAATGCATAGCTTCCATTGCTTGATAATGGTTGACAAATTGGAAAAAGTCTTGGCCCTTTGTGAATGTGTTTGGAATTGAAGTTTTTCTATTGTGCCAAATGAAGTAAATACATGATATAATAGGTTTCCGGTAATGGGAAATTTTGGATCACGGATTTGTACCAAGAGAACATTGTTACTCCCCTTGGTGACTGAATTGTGTCGTTCAGCCATGATAGTATCCAGTTGAAGAATAGAGAATCAAATTGAACAGTGAAAAACTGACATCAGATTGTACAAAATTTGGAATCAGTTTCGCAGAAAATGAAACTAGAAGGTGAGTTTTGATGTGGCAGGAGGAAACTAGAAGTAAAACCATGAAATAGTGTTTGATGCCAATTGTGATGATCCTTGCTAGGAATCCATCACAAAGGAGAAACAACTGTCGAGGCTGAAAAGAAGATAAAATCTGGAATGAAATTTTAGAAGAAGAGAGGAAGAGAGATGCATAAAAAGAAAACAGGGAAATGGGGGATAGAAGGGAAAACTAAATTCGGAAATCAGTCTATCAACCGAAGGCTTGGCACTTATTATATGGACTTGACACCTTCTCATAGCTTCTTGTTGATTTAATTACATCCACAAATGCTACGACCATCTTACTTGTCTATTCACTTGCCTAACTATCTTCCTACTACTTGGAGAGGCCTCCTGCTGAACTGATCTGATCTGGTCACCGTTAGTTTAACTGATGTGATGTGCTGCTGTCTGCATTGCTGTTGCTGATCTGGCTATGCTGCTGTGCTGATTAACTGCTAGATCTTTTGCTGATGCTGATCCTATTATGTTGAGGAGCTGCCAATCTATCTTAACCTTAAGTTAGTTCAGTATCTCCTTACCGTTTAATATTGCTAGGATCAGTAATTGATAATGCTTTAAGTTTTTCTGTCTCTTGTTCCTCTTCTGCAAACTCTTCCTGTTGGCAGTCTTCTTTGTCTGCAGTCGAGGAATTGAGCAGGTTTTCCTTACATCTGTGGCATTGAGTAGACTTCTCATTACATTTGAAACATAGCTGTAAGGCTTTTGTTCCGATTCCAACTCCAATTTGGAGAGGCAATTCTATGGTTGTA